>JBBPQO010000327.1:0-12041 GCA_038092535.1 Xerocomus subilludens | reverse complement strand
ATATCATTATGTGTGAAGACTGGTGGATGGATCAGAGGGTCCAGTTGAGGACGTACTTTACCACCCTGAGTAGCGAGTCGAGCGGGGTGGTAGATAAGACTAGCGTGGCGATCTAAGAGGCTACGAATACTGGATCAGAAGGCCTGCTGGCGCCCTGCCAATGTTGCTGAATGATGGCACCCACATGGCCGCCATATCGTAATCTGACCGATGAAACATGCCTACGTATTTTGATGTCTGATTACACTGCTTGCCAGTGGGCCTGAGGAAGGGAGGGCATAAGAGGACGACCAATCTCAGAACTTCATCAACGCATCACTTCTTGAACAGTTATTGGTGAGTTTTGGCCTCCTCTGCTCCCATGCCATAGCATCCTTGCGCTTCTCGACCTGTGTTCACTGCTAGCGCTCACATACCATTTCTGCCTCTAGTCACCGTCTTCATCCTTATCCAGCAAACATGCTACCTGATATAGGCTCTAGCAGGTATTGGATACTTGTTACATTTACAGAAAGTTCATCAACTTACAGCAGCCAATACAGTGGCCAATACAGCAGCCAATACCGAAGAATGGGTATCCAGAAAATTATCACCATCTACAACGACACGAATATAGATCTTCAGGTCTGTATTGGCAGAGCAGGCTTGGGCAGGGTAGCAATGCGGAATACCTGGGTCTACGTTGATGCTTACAAGAATGGAACTTGGAAAAGGGAAGTCTCTGTGAAGCAGCATGTGGTCTACCGAGTCCCCCCTTCAAGGAAAACCAAGTACTTGAAGGATGTTGTTGGTGGCGAAACTGTCCATATTACACCAGCGACATTACTGGGATGATTTGTACTTGAAAGATTCGCAGGCATTAGGGTGTCAACGTAGAAAAAGAGTGTGCTCTATGCGTTGCGGCTTCGTGACGAGAGGTGAGAGAGAGGATGTGCGGTGCGACGTGGGACGACTGACAGAAGGGTTTGGGAGAAAAGCCGGAGGCTCTTCCGGTCAGACGTTGAGCTCGGACCTGTCAGGAGATCGCTGTGAGGGCTGGCTGGGCGCCGAAACGTACAATCTCGGAATGATAGGTGCCGAGTGAGGCAGCATCGGACAAACGAGTGACCACGAACTTTCGTGTGACGCTCGTGAGTGGGAGTGCTGGGTGGGTGCAAAAAGAGTGACTCGACGGGCTACAACTACTGACAGAATGTACCATCATCACTGAAACCCAATTTTAATTACCAAGCAATAGATCTGAGGCCCTGTCCACATTCGCAGAACAAGCAAAATCTATTTCGCATACTGAAATATTTACTTCGGGTACTACAGCTAAGAGTGCATTGACATGCGTTGACAAAAGGCTTGACATATGGTCACATGACTTGAGTTCAGAGCCCACTGCACTCTTGCCATCATGCCATCCGTTGTGGCACGTGATACCATGACTGATTGATATCAATCAGATTATGAGGTGAATCTCTGTCCCTTGCATCCACCATGGATATTGAAGCACAGATACTCATCCAACATGAAAATGGGTATTGAAGACATCTTTTCTTGCTTCTGACAGTTGCCATAGCCCACATGACCTACTACTACAACCTGCTGTTTCTTGCTCCAACAAAAAGGATATCATATCATACAACCATTCTGACAGGTAAAGGATGGATCCTTGAGCTTCTCAATGGTCACCCAAGCTGGCTCAAGACATCTCTGGGTGTGTTTCATAATGTCTTTCATGCTCTTGTTCAAATTTTGGTCGAAAATGGCTTTGAGTGATCATGCTGTGAAATCTCAATAGAGGAACAACTTGGCATCTTTCTACACACTTGTGTGATGGGTTTGAGCACCCACCATGTTGCAGAGAGATTCCAGCACTTACCAACCACAATCTCCAGGTAAGTTCCAATCATATATCATATAATGGTGAAATTGACAAATTAGATAGATATTTCAAGAAGATGCTGGATTTTTTCTCATCAGGTCCATTTTATACAGCAAATATCACTTTACCAACTGCCAATACCCCCTTGTCACCCAAGATCACTGGTGATCCTTGCTTTTACCACTATTTCTCTGATTGTATTGGTGCAGTTGATGGAACTCATATCCATGCATCTGTGCTAGTTGAGGAGCAACAAAACATGTGAAATAGGAAAGGTTCTCTCTCACAGAATTGTCTCTTTGTATGTGACTTCAACCTGCTCTTCACATATGCTATGATAGGATGGGATGGTAGTACAGCAGATGCAACCATGTGGCATGAGGCCCATACTCAGGAATTGTATATGCCTGAGGGCAAGTACTTTCTTGCAGATGTAGGATTTGGTGGTTCAGATGCACTTCTGGTTCCATATTGGGGGGTTTGATACCACTTGAAGGAATGGCAGCAAGCCAATCTATGGTAAGAAAAATTCATTTGTAGTGTTTTGAGATGATACTTACAGAGTATGCCAGCCCACAGAATAAAAAAGAGTTGTTCAATCTTCATCATTCTATGCTTTGGAATGTTGTTGAACAAATCTTTGGAATTCTCAAATGTCAATAGAGGATCCTACTTCTTGCTCCTAAGTATAATATGGATACTCAGGCATGCATACCAGCAGCATTATGTGCTATTCATAATTTTATCTGACACCTGGATTCTGACACATTTTTTAGTCCAGAAATCCAAGCAGAACATCTGGAACATATGGAGGCAGATGATGGTGACCTGGAGGCAGATGTGATTCTTGCTGAGGGTGTGGTCAATGCTGAGTGACACAGGGCAGAAGAGAGAAGGGATCATATTGCAGAAGCAATATGGCAAGACTACAGGGCAGAGTTGAGGGCTCAAGGAGAAATTGAGTTGGCATTGAAACAAATGTATGCTGTTACAAAGTACTAACAGAAAAGATGATACATAGTACAAATGAGAATAATGAAATGCTACTTGATATATATCCCCACTACTGCCCAAGATTATTGGCAAATAGATGTGCCAATTCACTGTCCTTCTTGGCTTGAATCTGGGCCAGTGTGTCCTGATTCTATACCTGGTGCAACATGTGATTGAACTTCAAGAAAAACCTCACACAGTTCTTGTTTTGTGGATCACTCATATAGCTGGCAATATCATTGTTTTCTGATGGCAGAAGTTCAAAAGACACAAGTATGTTAGTGGCTTGATCAATATAGTTGGTGTCAATTGCTGGAATGGGTGGCTGCCAGTTGCAGTGATGGAAAATTGAGAGGCTGAAGAGCTGTCAGATCTATATTCTCAATGAAATTAGATAGACATTGCATGGCCTGAGCACCATCAGATCACACTTGTGAGGTTGGAGACAATGGATGAGACCATTTCATTGATGAACCATCAGATGTTCCAGCAGCCGATCCAATGGCTGATCCAATGAGACTTGACACCTTCTGTTTCTGGCTTATGCTTGTCATGCCTGAGGAAGAGGTAGACTGTGGGGCACAGGGATGTGACAGAAAAGTGGACGGTGTGGACAAAGGGATCATATTTGGATCCAACATCTCAAAATGAGATGCTGATGAAGCTGTGTGGCCAGAGTTGTCAGTATCAAGAACCATGGGAGATGCCACACGATTGGCGCTAGATGGCACATTATCAACAGCAGATGACATGGCAAGAGCTGCAGGGATTTTGCCCTTGTGCTTGGATTTTGATACTGTGGTCTGGCCATGGTGTATATGCAGCCTTTTTGGAATGGTGGACATAAGGGGTGCTACACTATTCCAGTACAGCCATGGATTGTTCTCATATTTGGTCACACCTGGATGTGACTGAAAAAATCAATATGCAATGTCAAAAAGGTAAAAAGAAGCAATCTTATCCATACAAAGTCCATCCATGAGTTCTGATTTCCCTCATTGATAATGGCCCCTTGAATGTCATCATAGTGGTATCCTGATGCAGATCTGATTAAACTGATGACTGAAAATTCAGCCTTGATCTACCATGTAATACATTTGAACATAGCTATGATTGAGACAAGGAGAGACCTATATTGGCCCACTGCGAGTAACATGATTTCCCTGTTTTGGGCACCCTTTGCAACAGGAATTCAAGGTTCAGCTGATTGGCAGCTTTGTTGAACGTATCGTCCTTGAACCCATTATCACCTGCAGATGCATGGTGGGATTGGAGGTGGTGGATCAGTGCCAATATCTCTTCCATGGTCCATAGCATCTGTGCTGTCCCTCCATGTCCTCGGCTACCAGCGGCAATGTTTTCTGTACCAATGGTAGGGTTAACAACCCCCCTGAGAGAGCAGTGTGAGGATGTTGATGATTGGAATAAGCTAGATCTTGACAAGTTACTTCTACTGCCAGACAGGGACATTGTGATGGTGAGGTTCAAATGTGTAATGCATAGCATAGGAAGTAATGTGTGATGAGTAATGTGTCACAATGGACAGCATGACAGCAAGAGTGCAGTGGGCTCTGAATTCAAGTCATGTGACTGTACATCAAGCCATTTGTCAATGCACGTCAACACACTCTTAGCTGTAGCACCCAAAGTAAATATTTCAGTACATGAAATAGATTTTGCCTGTTCTGTGAATGTGGACAGGGCCTGAATTATAAAACCCAAAATGATCATAATCTAATGAAGTATTCCAATGTGTTTGATAACTTGATTGTAGGCATTTACATTGATTTACATCGCTATCCTCCTCTGTGAATCACACCAATGTGCTAGCTGTTTAGAAATACAAGTCTGATTTTGAGCTTGTGTGCGGCCATCTTCAATTGTGCCCATTTGCAAAACATTGTAAGTTGCCTTTCTGATAAGCTATGATACAGATTTGAGTTCCATTTCCAAGGCCACCATTCTTATTGATGGTTGCACATTGGTGTCACTTCAATAACTGGATTGTAAGCATTTACATTGCTATCCTCCTCTGCGAATTGCATCAATATGCTAGCCATTTATACATGTGAGTCCAATTTAGAGCATATGCACAAGCTGCCCTCAAATTGTGCCCCTTTGCAAACCATTCATAACTTGCTTTTCTGATAGGCTACTGATACAGACTTCAATTCTGTTTCCAAGACCACCATCCTTGCTGACAGTTGCACATCAGTGTCATTTCAACAATTGGATTGTAAGCATTTACATTGTTATCCTCCTCTGGGAATTGCACTAATGTGCTAGTTGATTAAAAATACAAGTCTGATTTTGAGCATGTGGTGTGAGCATCCTCAGAGTGGTCATGATCAGCCTATCAGGGAACTCTGTGCATTAAACTCACAGACTCATCAGATGACATGATGTTCGCCTTTGACCACACACATGTACTGATTTCCATATCTATCTAATTACTCCAAGTGTGTGGAACTTCCTTAATTCATGTTGCCATTGATTATTATGGAACTTTTGTTTTTGTAGGCAATCTTCAGATATTCCTGGGTCTCTATTGAATCCTTGTGAATTAATACCATGAAATCCACATTTACCACAGTCATATCCTTTGGACAGCAATTTCAGTTGATGACATACTTCCATCAGCATCCTGCAGTGATGCCAATGTGCTTATTGTTAATTATTCAGGGAGACACCACATATTATGATGATATTCACACACCCTACCTACAAGTAATTTATGAGCATGATTACTACAGTATATATATCTGTATATGTTTTTTTTTGAAAGGAAGGGGAGTACAATGGCTGAATGGAACATAAAAGGTGTTAGTATAGTGTGTGCAGGGTAGTTCACAACAAGTACATTGCAGAGCTTGAGCTGAGGGGGTGCCTTATACCACTGATTGAGCAATGGATGTGGTTGTGATATTCTTGGGTTCAAGAGTAGAGGCTTGGTGGCAACCAAATACCATCCAAGATAGATCATGGATAATGAACATTGATGAAATGCTTGACTTACCTGTTCCACCATCGATGAAGCTCTGCAATCTCTTCAGCCTTTGCTTCTGAAGCCAGTAGTTCAAACCAATCTACAATATTGTTGTAGAAGACTTCATAATTGAAGTTATCATCCTTGATAGTCCAGAAAGCATTGTTAGACAATGCAAAGCAGAACTGAAGATTGACTGTTAGTTGACAACAACATGTGGACGTCTCAGGCTCACCTGAACTGCAGTATATGTGATTGCACAAAATTGCACAGATCACATCCTTAGAAGTCTGGCAACATTACAATGAGTGCATGCTTTCTTGTGAGGCAGCTCTTCACCATCGCAATCCTCACGAGCAGAAGCCAGAGAAGTGAAGATACAATGAAAAGCCTGATAATGGCAGAGTGAATCATGTGGTCATGATCTATCAGTCTGATAGTATATGTATCCTCACAAGCAATTCCCCTGTGAATAATCCATTGGATGGGTGCACATGATCATACTGACCCTTGTAATAGAGGAATGATGGCCACATTCTTGCAGTCACCAGATAGTGTGGGTCATAATCCTGTATGGAATTGAGAAGCCTTGAGAAATGGTTAGATGTAGGAAGACTGGTACAAAATAAACATATAGAACATTAAGCCAATCAAAGTCAACTGGACACAGAAGTTGACCTATAAGGTCGTAATTGAATCCTTGCTCCTGCTTATCATCAATAAGGAAGAGTGGAACAGGAGCAGGATGTTGTTCATTCAACCAGGTGGTGACAGAGTGCTTCAATGTATTTGCATCATCTCCACATGCCCCATCTGCACCTTTCTTCAACTGTGATGTTGCATAAGATGAAGCTCCAATCATGTTGTTACATACCTCTTGGCAGGCTAACACGGCTTCTCTGTGGAGTTGGATGATTGTCTTTACTGATGGGCACCAATCAACTAGCTTCTTGTAGGCATGAAAGGCATGCTTCTCTCTTTTATAGATTTAGTGAGGTGAATCTTAGCATTGATAAAGACTTACTCAGCAGTCAGGGCACATGGTTGATCTCCTGATCATCTTTGGTGATCATGATGCACTGATCATACTTAGTGATTAGGTCAGCAACAGGATGTGTGAGGGTCACAAGACGATGGATGGCATGCCCCTCCCATACAAGTAATGTAATGCTATGGAGAGTAGTCAGATTGGATGCAAATTTGATAGCAATAAACATATGGAGTGTGCATTATCCTATTAACGAGATGGATATTCTCTGCTTTGAGTGCAGCAATACACCACTTCAGAGCAATGGTCGTTTCATGAGATGGAGTGGCAGGAATGTCTGACATTGGTGACAGATTGGTGCTCACTTTCAAGCCTCATACAGACATATAAATGATTGGTGTGTATGATGGTCTGTGGGTGCAAGTCATCACATGAGAGATTTCTCAGAAGCATTGAGACACGATCAAGGGGTGCATTTTGGGTTTATTGAATAATATCGATTATTCACAAATACGAAGACAAAATGAAAATGAAAAAAAGGAATAGGTTGGTTGTCTAATCTGAGCCATGTTCCAACCAAGCCTGCAAGGCTGAATAAAAGGGCTAGGCTGACAAGGGTAAGTGTGATGTCATTGGGACCAGTTGATGCAACAAATTTTCTATCAGTTTGAATGATCTCCATTGTAAGATTGGCATAGCCCCTTTCTTCAAAAGCACCAAGGACAGGACATTCAACCTTGTTTTGCAGGATGGTGAACTATGACATAGTATACGAAATGATGGAACTATCATATGATCAGATGGATACCACAAGCAATATAACACTTGTAAAATCGTTTGCCCAGATGGCATGTTGGCAAGGGTGTATACTGCAGTCAGGGTATTCCTGGGACTTGGTGAGATACACCAATATCCTTTTGATCCGACTTCTATGGAAAACATCTCTCATCCAGCATTGTCTGAGTAGTTGTTTTCTGGTATATTGTACAGGAGGAATACATGATCCAACTCAACTGTACAAACTAAGTTCACTATGACGGCTCCTAGCTACATGAAGTTCTTCCCTCACAGAACTTCCAAAATTGTTGAGAGAATATGACTTTGTTCTTTTACACCTTGCTGAAATTCCCTGATCATATTTTCCAACTGGTCCTCTGTGCAAGTAATCTGTGGTCTGAAGATGTCAAATGGAGGTTTGATTCAGAGACAACAAATCTTTCTTGGTCAGAGAAGCTGGGTTGGCAAAGAGCTTGCTTGATCAAGGTTGGTCAATGACCTCCTGAAGCCATGGCGAGGAGTCTGTGGCCAAAATTTTAGTGCATTAGCATATACATTCCAATATTCACAAACCATAGGTGTTTCAGGCTTGTACAACTGCTTCCTTTGCAAGCTTGGGGGAACAGTTTGTAGGGGAATGGTTTGAGATGTGAGGGTCCTGCCTCCAACCACTTTGTTGCAGGGAGAACTCACATGGGCAGACTATACATTTGAGTACCTAGTAAAGACACCACAGTACTGATTATGCTCACTGGCATGTCTTCATCAACAATTTCTTGGAGAGTTGGCAAAGGTAAGGTTGACATCACAGATTTCTCACTATAGATGTAGTGGCCATTCTTGTCTACAGATGAATCCTGGCCCCTTGATTCAACATGCTCATTATAGGATCCTTTGACAGTGTTAAAGTCGATCCTAATCTTCTAATGAAACTCTGGAACTCCAGAGTTAGTGTCCAGACAGAAGGAATGTTGACTTCACCTTATGTGGTGGAGGGGCAGAGGTTGGAGGTCAGATGGTCAGAGTCGGAGGTTGGAGGGTCAGAGATCAGAGGTCGGAGGGTCAAAGGTTCGAGCAAGGTGGGTCAAGGTTAATGAGCTGAGGGAGAGGATGGCAAGAGGAGGACCAAATGGGCAAAGGGGGGAAAATCAGAACTAGAATCGATATTTGAACTGAGGGTATAGAAGTAGAGTACAGAGTTTATATACAGAATTAAGTGACAGTATTGGCAATTCCAGCAGAGGTCCAGAGGACCCACCTGTTGTGAGAATGACAGCATTGGTAATTCTGGATCATATTTGGTAGCCCCTACATGTTGGAGGTGAGACACAGCAGTGATGATAGCCTCTTGGTGTCAACACTTGTTAGAATTTTACAAACGGTCAAACGAGATATCAAAGATAGTGAAATGATGAGTAAACACGTGCAAGTCCAGTGACTCAGAATGGTCTTGTAAGCAAGAATGCTCCAGAGATAGTGGGAACATAAGACCAGAGGTATGGAGTTGAACTTAGTGAAAATCATGGATGTGACAGTATTCCCCTCTTAGGCCTGAACTCCTGAAGGCCTGAATGAGACAAAGTGAGTCAGAGTTTGTAATCTGCTTATTGTTCCCCTGGTATAAAAGTCCATCAGATTTCTTCTGGGCTTCTTATCCTTTTACTTCAACCACCTCCTCATGTCCACATTAAAGGGCAGTATCACCACCTGATCCGACGACCTGCTCACAGAGGATGAGCTTGACAACAAGGAAGTTGCTGACACCAAGTATCGAGAGTGGCGATGGTGGATGCAGGTGTGGAGGGCGGAGGAGGAGGAGCTGGTTCACGAGGTGGTGGTGGTGAAGGTGCAGGAGGACAAGAAGCACTGGAAGGTGAAGGAGAAGCAGAGGGCAGAGGCTGAGGTGAAGGTGGTCGAGGAGAGACAAAGGGCAGAGGCAGAGGCTGTGGCAAAGTGCCAGGTAAGAGGTGACTGAGTCACTTCTCAGCAGCAACTGATGGAGTTAGGTGGAGGAGGTGCATGCTCAGCAGAGCACCACCAGTGACAAGGGGAAGAAGAGGGCAGAGTCAGAGTGGAAGGCATGCGAGGGGTGTATGGGCTGGGGGGTTGAGTGCATCTAGGGTGAGAAGAAGGTGACAGCATGTGTGCGCTGCATCGCTGCGAAGGACAGGTGCAGGCGGCCTAGAGCAAAGGTGGCAGAGGTGAAGTGGAGGAGGGTAACCAGGCTGAAGGCGCAGGGGGTGCAGGCGAAGGCAGGGCCTAGTGGCAGCTGGAGGAGGTTGGAGAAAACAGAGGAAACGGTGGAGGTGGAGGAGAGAAAGAAGCTGGAGGTAGGGGGTGTCATGGAGGAGCTGTGCTGCATCTGGCTGGCTATTCAGCAGCAGAGCAGCCAGCTGGACATCCAGAACCAGTGGTTGCAGCAGCTGGCTGAGCTGGCTGTAACCTTTGCATTCGGAGTGGAGGAGTTGGAGGGTGATGAGGCAGAGAATGGAGAGGAAGAGGAGGCGTGGGCGGAGTTGGGGGAGTTGTCAGATCTGGAGGTGTAGTGTAGAAAATAAAAGTTTTACTTTGAAGTCGGATTGATTAAATGATGTGAGGTCCAGGTTTGTCTGGATACTGGAGATGGTATGCTTGAACAAGTTCTGATGCATGACTGAGTTCAGTAGCCAGTAACCAAGATGTTTCTTTGTTGGTGCCTTCATAGCCAGACCACCAGACTAAGTACAGGAGTTTGCAGTGTCAGCGGTGGCAATTTAACTTAGAGTCAAGGATTTCAGAGATCTCATATTTGGGTTTGCCATTTACTTTGACTGGAGGTGGTGGGGTTTGCACATGATTCGGAATGGTGTTTGGCACAGAGGGCTCTAACTGGAAGATGTGGAAAACCGAATAAATGGCCTTCAAAGTATCAGGTAGATGGAGGGTGAAGGAGTGAGTCCCTGGCTGCGCAATAACTGCATATGGCCCAAGATTCTTCTCAGAGAGTTTCTTCAAGGGTCTGGTAGAGCAGAAGTACTTGGCTTTGATGAAAACTTGGTCACTGATGTGGATGTCTGGGGCTGGAGTTCATCTAGTGTCTGCTGGTACTTGATATTGCTTTTGGGCGGCAGCCATTTCTTCATGGAGGAATGAATGGAGGGAGTTGAGGTCAACAGAGTACTCACAGGCTTGTGTGGAGGTAAGGTCACATTCAGGGTAGACTGACAAATTTGGGTGATAGCCCTTGTTGGTGAAGAATGGAGAGACACCAGTAGTTGCGTTCGGAGCATTGTTGTATGCAAACTCTGCAATGATAGTTGCAGTAGACATGCAAATACTGTTCAAGGGTTTGGTTCACCCACTCAGTTGGTCAGTCTCCTTCAGGATGATATCCAGAGGTGAAGTGGAGGTGGATGTCAAGGGCTTTTCCCAGGGAATGGAAGAAGTGAGATACAAACTTGGAGCCTCTGTCAGAGGTGATGTGGAAGGGGACCCCATGCTTCAAGAAGACATGGAGAAGGAAGAGCTTTGCTAACTCTGGAGAAGTAATTGTGTTGTGTGTAAGGACAAAAACACATTGCTTGGACAGGCAGTCGATGACAACTAATATAGTGGAGTAGCTGGAGGACAGAGGAAGCTGTTCAATGAAGTCCATAGAGATGGAATTCCATGGTCTTGAAGGGATAGGGAGTTGTTTAAGAAGTCCATATGGCTTATGTCTTGGAATCTTTGTGCAGGCACAGGTAGTACAAGAAGAGACATACTCTGTTACAATTTTATCTCCCTTTCATCGTCATCTTCTTTTCCTTTACCATTCTCCAAGCCACTTGTGAAGAGGAATCATACTCTACTGAGGGGTTTATCCTCATCTCAAGTTGTAACTCCATTTTCCTTCTTTGTCTTTAACTGGACTTACTCTCTCCTCCGCTGTCTCTGTGATGTCAGCTAGTATTCCTTGACCTTCCATTGTGTTCTTCGTCTTTCTATATTATTATTCTTTCTTGGTCCATGTGCAACTACCATTCATATAAATATTGTCGTATATCTTTTGTATTTCTCCATTCTTGATCTACACAATACAAGTGTTGTATCTAGTCTCAACCCCTCGAGTCCCCTGAGTCAACCTCTGTCGAGTTTCATTCTCAAACCTTTGTCATCCTTGCCATCTCAAGTCAACTCCTTTGACGTCAGTCTCTTCGTGAGTATCGCCAGAGGTCGTTGTTGAGTAAGCAGACCTTTATAGATGCTTTGCGTAACAAAAGATCAAGAATCTCTTCAGTCCCACCTCTCCAGGTGCAGGACCTACCTCATCATCACCACAAGTTTCTGAAAGGCCTTTGGTATCCTTGAGTCTGAGTCTAAGGGCAGCGACATCGAAGTCGACTTTCCCCCTTGCTCCACCACTAGTATCCCGTTGAACCCTCATCCTAGCAACCCAGTCAACCCAG
>JBBPQO010000326.1:0-12043 GCA_038092535.1 Xerocomus subilludens | reverse complement strand
CTGTCCACCCCTCATAATAACTTCTAGTGTAGTGGATATTAAGAATCTTATGGGCTTTTGATAGGCCAATATTGCTTCCACAGGGCTGAGATTTGTCCTGAATGTCATGGATTATCATATCATTGAGTATGCAAGCCAGCTGTATTGATTCTTGTGTCACACAGCTCCATAACATGTTGTATCACCTTCTACATAAATATTTCTTCTATACTAATATATTGTATGAGATATTTGGATTGTAGGAATTCTGAGGTATGGATATTGAATGGATGATTTTATAGTTGACAATAAATAATTAAAAGCATGAAGTTAATGTACTAAAATGGATAAAACAGTCTGACTGATATACTTGTCTATAAACTGTATTCATGTAGGGGATGTTATGGAGCTGTCTGAATTTTCACACCCAGTTCTGTAGAGTTCCCCACTTGTATCCTTTATTACTGTCTCAGTTTTGATGATATATGCTTCAATTGAAGTTGGATCAGATTGGATATTGCCCAACAGTGCTCCAATATATCCAGATCCAGAAATTTAGACTGTGCCTGCCCAGGTGAGCATGTAGAATTATGCTGGTATTCTTACTTATCATTTGCCCCACCTTTTCAATTGCCTTTGGGATCAGAGTAGTAAGGAAATAAAAGTAACTGGTTGCACCATCTCCTAAATACCCTTATTAATTATCTAGCCACTCTATCTGTAACACTGTCATAATGGACACAACATCAGTTTCCTATAGCAATTCTCATAAGCAGCCTTCCTATTTGTCAATTCCTTTT
The DNA here is from genome assembly GCA_038092535.1 of Xerocomus subilludens. Classification (NCBI taxonomy): domain Eukaryota; kingdom Fungi; phylum Basidiomycota; class Agaricomycetes; order Boletales; family Boletaceae; genus Xerocomus; species Xerocomus subilludens. The sequence continues at coordinate 11,264 of JBBPQO010000326.1, read as the reverse complement.
TTTGACTATCCTGAGTGCAATTTTAACCTTGGCTAATCTGGGTCAAACAATGTAGTGATGGATTCATGATGCCACTTGACAATGATAGTCTTGTTGAGGGAAAAACAATTAAGAATTGAGAATTTCTCTTACCCTTTACAGGACAATCAACTAGTCTACAATAATCACCTTCCTAGGTCTCAATTCCATTGCTGTCACAATTTGTCTGTTTTTAAAAACCCTCAAATGAATCCTGGGTGATTGTAAGTATGTCATTTCTCTTCTTCTAAACTGCTTTTTCTGACAAGTATCCTATGAGCACTATTGCAAACCCCCCAAGATCCACCAGACTTTGAGGCCTAATATTTTCTGGGAATAAGAAGTAAAAAATTGCAGTATTTGCTGAAAACTCAACAGGATGGGAATTAGATGATTAGTCTCAAACAACTTACCATAATTGGATTGTAAGAAAATAAGGCATTATTCAATGCTGCATACACATGCATATGCCAGACTTCCATGTTCCTCCTTCAATATCAACAACAATCTTGACCTCAACATGCATACTCCTTCCATGGCCAGGACAACCTATGTCTGGTGTACTTGTAAAAGCTTTGGCTGTAAGAACAATCCAGATGGTACTGGTCAGAAAATCCAAGCTGTGCAAACAGCTGCTCAACATCAGCAAGCAGACAAGTGGCTGCATGCTTCTGCCACTCACAAGCAGCCACCTGCCCACCAGAGGATAGACCTGGATGATATTCCTCATGTTCCAGATGAGCCATATCAGAGTTGGCCCCTGAGTCTGCCTAAATCACCCAATGGCTCCATTCCATACAGCCCAGCTCCTGCAGCTCACAACCCCAACCTTGGAGACCTGTTTGACCAATGGGAGTCCAGACCTCAAGACTTTCCTGTGGAATTCAGTTCTGACAATTTGAAAGATGAGGACATCTTTCAACCATTTCCTGTTCAGGTTGACAAAGAAAACTTTGCCAATGATGGTGCTGATGATGATGATGTGGCAAAAGAAGATAATGGGCAAGCTGCTGATGGAGATGGCCTGCAAGTCATGAATGACCTCCTTGAGCATGTTCTTGGGGCAAGTTTTGACTACTCAGACACTTGGGATGACATAACTATCCACACTGCACCACCTTCATGGATGGAGGACCACTGAGCTGTTTGCAATGCATACATCTCTGCCATGTTCTATAATCCTGCTCATGCAGCTGTATACCATGATCAACCTTAAGAGCAAAGACTGACTCCTGTGCACTGCTCAATCTGTGAATCCTGCCATCAACTATCCTGGGTTAAATACCTTTGCATGCACTCTATCAACACTACTAAAACATCTTGGGCTATCAACAGAGGACTTTATTGTCTATCTTTTTGTTTGCAATACTTGTTGGAAACTCCACCATCCTTGTGAGCTCAACAACCTTGCTACACCTCATTGTGAGATCCAAGATTGTTCTGGGATCTTTTTTATGCAGAAGAGACTTTTGGATGAATCTCTGAAGCACACACCCACCAAGATTGTTCCTTACATTCCTCCTAAATTTGCCTTTCAAAGACTTTTTCTTCAACCAGGCAAATGGAAATTATTCCAGCACTGGCATGGTCCTGGTGATCACCCTATTGCTATCCCCCCTTTTCCTGGCTGTGGTTTTAACTCCTTTCTGGATCCTGATGAACATTTGCATGATATCTATGATGGATGGGATTGGCATGCAATTCAGGCTGGTTTGAAACAGAGATAAGGAGGTTACTGGGAAATCCAGGATGTTGATGTCTGAGATGAATTACATCAGTATTTTGTTTCTCTTCCATGTGCTCTTGTTTGGCAGATAAATATTGACTAGTATCTTATGACATCCAGCAAACTAATAAAATCCATGTACTGACTGTTTCTATCTCTAGGTTTCAAGCAGTCAAAGGAAAGGCTGGATATCACTCAACAGGCACTTTCTATGCTGTAATTCGCAACAATCTGCATTTGATATGTTACCTTCATGAAGAAACAATCCTTGTAATGGTTATTCCTGGTCCTGATAAGCCATCACTCAAGCAAATAAATCTTCTTCTTCAGCCATTCATTGAAAGCATGCTTTGGCTTGAAAATGGTATGGGTTTTCAACTTTGTACACTCTTGTAATAACATGATCAGCAGGCATTGAGTTTACAGCTCATGGCCATGATGAACAACTGATTTCACATTCCCATCTTGATCACAATGTTTCTGACCTGCCATCAAGTTGTAAGATCTCAGGCCTGCAAGCTCATAACTCAAAGTTCTTCATGTGTCCACTTTGCAAGCACCTGCATTTCTCATTGTCACATCCTGACTGTTTTAACCCATCAAGTAGTACATCCTTTGAACTGACTAAGTGATTGATTTAGCAATGATCCTAATTAGCTTTCAAGCTTCGGAATGACTGGCAGTATATCATTCTGTGCCCAAAATGCAATTACTATGACTGCTGAGTGCATTAGTGAGAAACAAGGGATACAATGGTCCTCTATGAACTATTTGCCAGAATGGCTGCCAGAACAAAGTTCAGTTATCAAGTTCATGCATGCTACTTTTCTCAGTGAGTACATTTATATTGTGTCATCCTCCTCAAATCTGGAATATTCAATGGAGGTCACTATGTCAAACCAATGAATTGAATAGAACAATTCTTTGCTTCACTAATATGGCCAGTCAAGGCAACATGTTTGCCTCCATCAGTGAGTTGATGCAATATCTCTTATGCTATCACATATAAACACAATGATGGCAGCTTATCATGGGCAAAGGATCTCCAAAGGCTGGCCAATGGCAAAACATGTTGACAGTGCTCTTTTGTTGGACTTTTCATTGCATGGGAGATAAATGGGGAGATTTATGACATCAGTCCTCCACCAAGTGCTTCAAATACCAAGAATTTTGCTGCACAAGCTACTATGGAGAAGACTTTGCAATTGCACCTTCGAGAATACCTTCTTTCAAAGAATTCAAATCCAAGTGAAGAGGAACTTCAGCAGGTGAATACAGCAACAATGAATTGTAACTTTCTCCATTATTACCATGCTGTCTTGGAGTTTTCTGCTGCTGTGCAGATTCTCTTCTCACATTCCTTGACTTTCAACAAGATTTGCAGAGGCTGTGCAATCATGTCGCATGCCTGACAAACCAGGGCACAGTTGGACTGCCATCTTACACCATACTTCCACCTTGCCAATCACCTTGAGGAACAAATGTATCAATTTGGGCCATACTATGTAATATGGGCCTTTCTATATAAATGACACAATGGTCATCTTGGTAAATTTGATTACAATCAGCACAAAGGTGGTGGACTTGAAGCAATGCTAATGCATCATTGGTGGAGTATCACATTAAATTGTGAACTTGTATGTGCTATTATGTATCTGATTTCTATCTGACAATAGCTGCAGATTCTTCATATTCAAGCATTGCCCATTAAAATGGAGGATGATGAAGACTTACTTCAACTGCTTCAATTGCAGCAAAAGGATAGACAAGGTACAGTTCTAGATGGTAGGTGAGGTGAGGGATTGTATTACAGTATGTTGAACACCACACAGTTAATTGTTATTGTTACAGTTCTATGGTGGCATATGACCAACCCCTATTCTTTTTTTCAACAGCACTTCCCTCTGACATCCTCTGATCCTAGCAAGGAGGTGGATCCCTCTATCACTCTCTGTTATCCTATGTCACTCCCCTTTGATATTCTTTGATCCTAGCAAGGGGGTTCATCATCCTCTGGCATCCTCCATCATTCTCTGGCATCCTCCATCATTCTCTGGCATCCTCCATCATTCTCTGGCATCCTCCATCATCTTCCATTGTTCTCTGTCCTTTCCCATTGTCCTCTTTTATTCACCATTGTCCTCTGTCCTCCTCCATTGTCTATCATTATCTTATCATTATTTGTCATCCATATCTGGACATCTCTTTGTGTCCTCCTTGCCTATCTCCTCTTTGGACTTATCTGGGATTCCCCTGGGACTTGCCATACCTCATGGCCATCTAGATCTCCCTTTCTTGTATGATCTTCCATTCTCCTCTGTATATTAACTTCTCTTTGTTCCTGCATTCTTCCATTCTTCTTTGATCTATCAGACTCTCTGCATAAGGCTTGTCTTTCTTGTTATCTTGCTGACTCTTTATTCTTCATTATTCTCTGATATTCTTCATATCTTTCTTATCTCTTGTCATCCTGTTTACTCATTGTTCTTAGACCTTCTTCCCTGTTCTATTTGCCTCCCTTGAACTCCTTCATCTTCTGTATATATACCATATGATATCCTCATGCTCTTGCTATCTGGTCATCACTTGGATGCCCTCCCTTGATCCTTGTACCTCTGCTTTAATATATTCTGCATTGTCTTCCAAGGACCTCTGTTAAGCCTGCATCATGCTTTTCTCCTTGAACCCTTGGCCTTATGAAATTTCTCCATCAATGATTCCCTGAACCCTTGGAGTCCAGGACCTATCAGGTCTGTATTAGACCCTATCCATGTCAAAATGTAACAGTCATCAGGTCAAGTCCTCTTTGCTAAGCATCCACAATGTGTATCACTTGATATCATCAGCATGATGATATCATCTTATCTTTCAGTACCTTCACCTCCAATGGTGAGAAGTAGAAAACTGCAGGAATATACCCATGAGTACTTTTTTGGCAGAGAAAATGCACCCATGAGTATACCCATGCAGTTTTCTAGTGGGAAGTTGTTCACCTCCAGCAAAGTACAAATATATCTCAAGATAGCAAAAATTTCATGGGAGTAGCTCAGTTCTTCTCACATATCTGGTTCAATGGCCTTCAATATGGGGCCAGGACAGTGCATCAAAAAAAAGTCTGCATGTTATGCTTACATCAATCAACAAGAGCCTGTTGAAATCCAGTATCTTCTCTCCATTGTGCATTCTTGTGGAGACAATACAGAGCCTCTTAATGCTAACCTTGAAGTGGTTCAACATTTTAGTCAAGATGGTGACTTTATAGAGTTTCCATGGGTGATGTGGTAGGTTTATTCTATTTATCTGATGGACTTTTAACATAATATACATAGGGAGACTGATCTTGGTGTATCTGTTTGGCAAGCAGATGTGCTCAGTCCTGAATTTGTGGTGTCAATAACCTCATTCTCTGGTCATTTCATTCTTGCACCAATCAATGTTCATAACAAGTGCTCTGGGTAAACATTGTATACAATCATATACACCATACACATGTGCTGGTATTGTACATTGAAAGCTAACAATACAATTATCACTAGATGAGTCCCAAAGTGGATGCACCAGTAGAAGATGACTAAGCTTGCTGGTTTGAAACAGTTAATCATACAAGTTCTTGTTACTGTCATCATTGTCCCACTTTACAGTATCACTTCATTGTTAACATCCATATCATCAATATCTTCACCTTGAACATCATCATCTAACCTGCATTCCATGTGTTCTGCTCGAGGTATGTTTCATTGTTATAATCATGGTCCACATCTCAACCAAAAATTTACCATTGGCAGTTCCTTTGATATTATACAACTTGTGGATTTATGATCAGCCATTCTGGATTGATTGTGCCAAGTGGGACTTCCAGGCCATTTTTTATCTTGGGCAAACCCTTCTCTCAAACATCACCAAGTCAGCATTCATGGTGTGAAGACTTATCCTGGATCACAAGACCATCTAGATATTTCATAGCCTCATTCACCTACATTTTTTCTTAGTAAGTTGTTCACATCCAGTAGCAGAGAAATGATCATGCACCAGGTTAGTCCTGTATGCAGGTGACCTTGTAATCCATGGCAATTTTGATGGTGCCTTATGCTTTCCTTTTACTTTTCCAGAACCATCTGATTCAATTTTCTTCATGACCTTCTCTTTATCCATTTCAGGATTAAGTCCACCATAATCCTCAGATTCTTCAGACAGTAGAGGCTTGCTTTCATTGGTTGATTGATATGGCAAGCTGAACAAGAAGTCCCAGCTTATATCATCAGCCAATTCTGACTTGTTATGAACTGCAAGATGCTCATCCATCTTCTATTGGATTCCAAGTGACTGCTTGATACCCATAAATATTATTTAACTCACAGTTCTTTTTCTAGCCTCATGTAGCACTTTGCAGAGTGAACTTGACCTTTTGTTTTGCTCCATGGGTCAATGTTACACCATTGGCATCACAATATTCTTTTGAATAATGTTTGAAGTTTTCATGCAAGCATTTGAGAATATCATTTTTCTTGGCTTCAAGAGCCTTAGACATATTTATTGGTTGGATGCTTTGGATGTTCTTTTCAATGTAAGTGATCATCAGGATATGCCACTCTGTGTTATCACCCCAATCCTTGGTGAATTCAGGTCAAATTAGTCTATTTTTGATTTGTGATCCATCCACATGTGGATGAAGTGGCTTGATTCCTGCTAATTTCATCACCTCAATTGCCTTGAAAAAGCATTTTTGTAAACTGCAGTCTGAGAGCCTGTGAGAATTGAAGACTGATTTGTTCTTAAGACATACATTCTACATATTGTCCTTGAGCTCAGATGCTGAGAAGACATTCATAGTTGGAGCTGCTTGAACAAAAGGCTGGGGTGGGTTGTCATCGAGTCTCTTGACAATGGAGGTGACAGTGGATGTAACTGACTGAATACTGGTATGCATATTGCCTGTATCTTGTGCAAGCTGACTCTGCACTTCATGCAGAGCTTTGAGTTCACTCTTAAGTGATTTAAGTTTGACCTGATGAGCACAAATTGTTTGATGTGTATCCTCAATCTCATCCTGATGTGTCTGCATCTGCATTTCAAGATGCATAATTCCATCTGTGAGCCATTTTGGAACCACAATCCTTGCATGTTGTTTCTGACTTGAATGAACTAGCTGATGAGTTCCAGGCCAATCAACCATTGGTCTGATGGAGGGGTCTTGAGGAACAATCACACCAGCCAGTGTGGTTGCCCTTGAGCTAAGCAGAAATTGGCTTGTGGACCTGCCAGTGATGGGTGAAGATGACTCCACAGGATCAGTGGTCATTGACATAGGTCTCTTGGACATGAACAAAAATCAGCTGATGGACAAGACTGGAAAAGACAGTTCCATGGGGTCAGTCTCAGTGGACATTGGCATGACTATGTCAGAACCAAGCACTGAGAATGGGCTCTGCACCTTGGATAGGATAAGTGACTTGGATGGTATTCAAGATTGTGTAGGAACTTATAAAGGGGGTCCAGGTTCAAGTTGTGATATCAGGACAACAGCAGGTCATGGCCCAAAGGTAGGTTGCAATGTGTTTGTCCTACTGTAACTGAAGGGCTCTTTGTTGACAGGAGTGACCCAGTGGTCCATGAGTTGATTGTGTTCACTATTGGTTACTACCAAATATAACCTTGGGTCAAGATAATGGTCAAAGTTGTTTGCATGCTGTATAATCACATCAGGAGCTGTCTGAGCTGGAAGTTGGACTGGCAGTGGTTTTGTATATGCAGCATATTGTAAATGGAATGAAAGAGGACTGTCATATGATTGTGGAGGATGCAGGGGAACTGGTATGAGGCATCAACTGTAGTTGTGGGTTGTGCTAACATGTCAGATGCTAATCCAGATCTCAAGACTGGCCCAGGCACCTTGAATAGATTCTTGAACCATACTGGAGCTCCTGCTGGCACACCTTGACCATGCACAGCTTGCTCTGCTGCAGAGAAATTCTCAAGCTGAGATGCTTCTGGGCCTCCAAGTTTATTGCATTTGCTCACCAAATCATCACAAGCACCATCTGTGCTGCCTCAGATGGCACATTTCCAACCATTTAAATTAGCTACTTCCTGTTGGACATTCAGGGTATTTGTTTGCAGGCTTGACAGATGGCAAAGAGCATGTACAGTAGAGCAGCACTGAAGCTGGGTGCAAGTGTATGATTGCATGAGCTTCCAGGAATACATCCAGGCAGGAGAATTACTATATCTCCATAGTGTAAAGCATCAATTGGAACAGCAGCAAGAATTTGTGATTTTTTGGGCTGATAATATTGATGGATATGGCATCATTTCTATAATATACCACCAAGAGAGGAATTGGCAAGAAATTACTGGAATATCATTAAGAATTCACTCTTTTCAACAATTTGTGATCAGCAATAATTTGGCCTCAAAGTCTGGTGAGAGACACAGATACAAACTCATGGGTTCATCCTCCACTGGAGGCAAAGGATATGAATGTGTTCGATACTTGTATATTTTGCATCCCATTTATTTCAATCATTCTCTTATGTCCATGCATAGAAGTCTCTTTACTCCATGGACATTCACCAATGGACACTCTTCCAGAGCATATGCCAATCCTGATCCCACAGACAGTAAATAAGATGTCCCCCATGAATGTATCAATGTTAATACATTCACAGACAATTGTGACTCTTAGCTTGAGGATGTATCATCCCCTGGCATTCTTGCCAGTCCCTCAATTCCAGGTAGCTCTGTCATACAATGGATAGACAATAGCTTGGAAGTCCCTCACTAGAACTTCTGCATCTGAGACATCATGGGTGAAACTTCTTCACACATGGACTATTCTCACTGACAGCCACACCATAGCAACCTAATGAAGTCCAACTCAGAGAAGTCAATTATTTAGAGACAGTCTGTGCTAAGTTATACAATGTAAAATCACAGCTGCATCAGACCATCAAACAGCTCCAGGTAACTACATATGTCATCTGTTCTAGTCCTTGCACAATAAAACAAGGCCTGAAATCTTTCAAATGCTAAAGCAGAGAAACAAACCATGATCCAAGTGACTCCTTGATAGCTTCAAGCTCTGTGGGACAAACAATCTGTAACTCTATAATATCCTGGCAGCCAGGGACTTGGAGATAGCCAAACAAGTTGCAAGGATGAAACACAAATTGGTGGGGAGAGATCAAACCATCACTCAGACACATAAGTGATCTCTACAACATCTACACAATGAGTTGGCAGCCAGAGACCTGGGGATAGCTGAACAAAATGCAAGGATAAATGACAAATTGGCAGAGAAAGATTGAATCATCACTTTGCAGATGCATAAGCTTCAAGACTTCAAAGAGAAATTGAGCACCATCATGCAGCAGTCTACTGGCCAAGCAGCATCACTGATCATTGAGAAGAATGCTGTAATTGCTGGACAAACAGGCATAATGAAGGACTTATAGCATGAGCACAAGAAGCTGATAAATCATATGGAGAGACTAACAGTGAGTTTTATGTTTGTTATTCACAGAGTTATTGTTAAGATGCCATCAGGTGGGCAAAGAGGCAGAGCTGCCAACTTTGATGCAGCATGGTGGATAAATTCAAGGTCAGTCATTTGTTTCATGTAAGTCCTTATTCTTAATATGATCCCAGCAACTACAGTCACCATCATGACCTCAGACAAAAACCTCCAACCACTCCTCACCATGTACAGTACCCATTCACAAGACCTATAGCCAGCCACATCAAGAGTTCATTTATTCAGTCAACCCATCACAGTGAGCTGATCAAGTCTTTTGCATGCTTTCTTTTATTGATGTTTTTGTATAGGACAATGGTCCCTCAAATCCTTTGCTTATTACCTGTGCTGCTTCTGAAGATACCCCTCCCCATGCTCCCAATGATTCTGATCCCATCAAAGCAAATATACCAACTATTACCTGAAAAGTCTACAAGATGCTTGCAAAGGATTTCCCAGCATTGCAGACAGCTGCCACATCTACCCCTCCTTCCCATCCCAAATGAACCTTGAGGAAAGTACAACAATTAAAACTCAAATTGGCTGTTTTGCAAAGTGAAAGAAATGTCAACTTGGCAAGTCCTGTGTTTTATTTTTCCTCTCTATTTTAATTCCCTGTAATAGGATCATGTTCATGAACTAATTAATCAGGTCTTCAGCACCTCAAAGGACAATAATTTTCCACTTGTCAAAGGGCCTTCCAAGAAAGAAGTGAACAAGCTTGCAGAATCCAGTCAAAGGGGTAAAGATGCCTGTGACCTTCATGGGGACTTCACTCATCTGCCTGCATCATTTTGCAATCAAGCTGTGATTCATCACCTCATCTCCAAACTAGGAAAGATACACACTAAAAAGGAATAGAAAATGTAACCAAGATCAAATTTGTATTGGAAGGATGCCATCACTGAGAAATTCAAGCAGATTTGATTCCAGATTGTGAAAGCTCAGCCTTGCATTCAAGCAAACCTAACCATTGAAGATGAGGTAGAGACAGCTGAGAGGTTGTCAAAGATCAAGGAACAGTTGCTGAAAAAATCCTGAAGGAACAGTTGTAGGATGACTGTAAGTTCTCCCTTACTAATCACAACTGTATATAAAATGTTTTTTCTACAAAGTACAAACATTGTCTGGGGTGACTCAAAATGCACTTTCATTGGCCAAAGAAAAAGGGGTATCTGACAAGTTGCCTACATGGGAATTTTTGAACACAATAATCACCATACTGGATAGCAATGGAACTAGCTCAGACAAAAGCAATTTGAAGGACATTCACCCAGTTTTTTGAATGAGGCTTATGCCTTGGAGGAGGAATATCAGTAATGAACTGGCCATCATCCACAGTGTCTGTTCCAGTGACTCAAACATACTCTCACCTAAAGGTGCTAAGGCAACAAAATGCACTCAAGGGTGTGGAATTTCATCTTAGGAAGGAAATAAAGAACTTGCCTTGTGAGTTTTATGAGATTTCCTGGCTTATGCAGAAGAATGCAGTCACCTCCAGGAAGATTTTCCCTTGAATGACAATTGTGCAGGAGATGGACACTGCAGTATGGTTCTTGACTCCTGGATTTTGTGTTAGATGTACTCTCTTGCTCTCTTGCTGCATGGTTATTACCCATGGGTATTTGGACATTCCTTATATACTCTTTCAAATGGCTCACAATGTACTTGTAAATGACTATGAATTTCTGATACCCTGTTATATGCACCGCTGTATGCAGCTGCTTTCTGAAGCATCCAATGTACTTGTAAATAACTGTATACAGTGGCTCAAAAAAGTATCCCAATGTTGAGCCATTTTGAAGAGATTGGAAGATTATAGGAGAGCAAGAATAAATCAGGTAAAGTGCTTGCAGGATGGATGAAAGTAATTGCTCTTGGCATTCAGAAACCACTTTAGTCATGTGATTTGATTGCCATGGGAGTGAGATACAAGCATTTCAAAATGGCATGTCATTGGGACACTTATTTGACCCCAAATTACATTATGGATTTTAGTACTTTGTATGC
>JBBPQO010000325.1:0-12044 GCA_038092535.1 Xerocomus subilludens | reverse complement strand
GATCTTAATCCAATGGCTCAAGCGCGAATGCCGAATACCGTGAACAAATGAATTAGGACATAACTTCCTCTTTACCTTTCCCTGTGAACCACTCCACTGTGGGCTCGTACGGATCGTAGCCAACATCGGGATTTTCGCCTGCTTGTAGCCTGCGAATGATATCTAACTCTTCTGGAGAAAGTGGCTTGTTCATATGGGTGTTTTTATCCCAAGCAGACGTCCTGATTATGCATAAGCGGGAGGTACTCCAGAAATACAGAGTGCGACAAACCAGGAGGTCGGGTCTTCGACAGTCTCTAGGAATTTGTCCAATTCGTCTCCCTTGGCCGGACGGAGCACACGTTTCCCATTGATGTTGTAGCCAACATGGGGGAGATCGTCATACCAGTGTGATGGAATGTTTCCAACACGGTTTGGATCCTGAGTAGTACGCGTTACATGTCAAAGTATCACTCAAAGATGATTGGAGACTGCACACGTACATCCTCGGTGGACGAATCTGAGTCGTACTCTGGCTCGATCTCTGGGTATACACGCTTCGGGTGACCGGTGATGTCAGAAATGATATCTTTCGACTTTGGGAATATGTGCAAGTCCGAGCTCGAGTCTGATGCTGAGCCTGAGCCTGAGGTGCTCCCTTCGTCCTCCTCTTCATTTCCCTCACTTTCGTCTTCCGACCCACTGTCGCTTCTCGGAAACGCGTCGACTTTCTCGTCCGATTCTTCGTCCTCTCCTTCCTCATCCTCGTATTCATCCTCGTCACTCGGCATCTCCAACCCGACAGCTTCTGCAAATGCACTTTTTTGGTCGTCATCGTGTTCTGGTTCTTTCCTCTTCTTCTGGCCCGTGCGTGCCATTTCTCCGGGATGGTTTGTCGTCGCAGAAGAGAACTCGAAAAAGGTCTATACAATCTTATTACGTAAGTACCAAGCACCCCTGAAGATCTCACCTCATGCTATAGGGTGTTACAGAAATGAGCATCAGCACACAGACTTAAGAGAGTGATACTGACAAAGCAACAAACTCTTGGCAATGCCACAAATGTCTAATGCTGATGAGTGCTGAGCTTGGCACAAGGACTTAGCCTTGTTGCCTTGTTGCCTAACTTTGCCCTTGCCTCCAGCCCCAATGACAGGACTCTCTGGTAGGTGCAAGCCTGTCATTCAGTTGGGAATGGAATTTCTCTGCCTGAACTATCTTATTGAGTAGTGCAACACTCACCCTACCAAGCATCTCAAGCATTTTTTGGATTTGGGCCAAGCTGCCTGAGAGGAAGGCTGGCCTAAGGAGACAAACAACCAATCCAAGAAATCCCTTCACACTTTACTTGCTGAGGCAATCATTCTCAATAATGAATCAGTGGAACTTTGAGATATGTGCTAGGGAAATCCTGCACAATTCAATCCTGCTGTTGAATGGCACAATTCTAGATGTATATGGTGCTTAAATTGTTCATGTAAGTGAGCAAACCCCCTCTAGCCTCAAAAAATATTGTAGTGAGCTGGCAACAATGAGAGGGACTGGTGCTGGGCAACATACAAAGATTTACTCAGAGATGACTCAGCAACAAATCTATATCAGTAAACCTAGCAAAGTCTTTTTATGTCTTTTATGCATCTTTTTTAAGCATATTGAGCTTATGGCAACCAAGGCCAAATGGCAAGATGAAAAAGACACATAAGACCAAAAGCTTGGTCTGGCAATGTTCAGATTCATTTTATGAGTCTTATGAGTCTTATAAAAGAGCAAAGTTCTCATTACATTGACCATAGTAGTGCAAATACAGGAAAAATCATGAAGCTAGTAGTAACTCAAAAGCATGATGGTCTGTGAAGTGGTTGACATAGAAACATCAGTATAGATCTAGGGAGTTGTGCAACATAATGTGTGCTGGTACGTGCTCGTCCCCAAAGATAGGTAATAAATGAGCCACATGAACAATGCTACCAATGTGAATAACAGTGAGGTTGCATGTACTATTCATGAGGAATGAGGGTGAGACCATCCACATACCCATCAGTTCATCAGGTTTGTCCTTGACATGATCAAACCAATGAACCAGCACACAGGTAAATCTGTCCATTTGTGTGAGTGAAAGAAAAAAACAGTAGACTTGAGTGATATCCATGCTGAGCATCCCAATCTGCATATAATTTGTGCTAACATAGACACAGTCACATCTTGTGGGACCATGTTGCCATGATGGTATTGTGCAGATAGTTTCATGCTGCATACCACTGATACTGCTGGGATCACTGGGGGATGCAAAAGTTGCAGTGGCCAAGTTGTAAATCTTGAGATGAACAGTGTAAGGATGGAGATGGCAGTTGGAATCAAGTGCATCTGAGTGGATTTGGTCAGAAAGAAACTGGGCAATGAGCAATGGAATGGAAGGCATTCCAAGCTCAACAGCAAGTGCAAGCACATCCATTGCATGATGAGAAGCTTGAAGACATTTAGTACACTTGATGATCAAATAAAGGTTTGGACTCACCAGGCATACAAGCCAGCCTCACATCCAAACATTCTAGTCCAGGGCAATCATCTACAACTCCTTCAAAGGGATCCATCTCACCCTCCTCATCCAGGACTGAGTATCTGCACCTGTCTTTGTCTGAACATGAGTGAAAAAGTCCAGCTCCAGTTTCCTCGTCCTCTTGGTCTTCAGGTTCTACAGCAGTAGCTGATTGAGGATTTTGGGTCCAATTGTGTGATGTCAACAAGTGACATAATTCAGTTATGTCAAAGGCAATCAACTTATTACGATTGAGTGAAAAATGGGCCAGGCTGGGGTTTGAACCCAGGACCTCCTGGATATATACCAGACGCTCTAACCACTGAGCTATCTAGCCATTGGGATCAACTAGAAGGTCCAACTTAAGTGGCTTACAGCAGGTTTGCCTGATGCACTAGTTATGGACGTGCTACTAGGGGGAATTGAATGGCGACTGGGCACTTATATCAATTCTGACAAAATGATTAGTAAATGATCTGACAATGAAACAGGCAAAGGTAAAAGCTTTATTCAACACTGTGAGGACATTGCAGAGGCTTGTTTTCTTGGCTGTGACATGTGCTTCAGCTTCATAAAGGATAATCTTGCAATACTGGAGACTATGATTAGAAATCAGATCAACAGGTCTATAAATATCTCCATCTAGAGTCTTTACTCATGTCATTGCCTTAGTTTGAAGTCTGCATTAACTAAGCAGCACAACAAGCTTGATGAAACTGGGCATGGTCTAGTCATGTCAGGCTGTTCAGATATGCTGTATGAGGTCAGTGAAGCTGCAAATGTGTATGGTACAATGGTATCTCAAACTCTGGCTTCATCCACTCATAAATATTTCAAAGGCTATCAAGAAGATGTTTCCATGGTATCTTCAGATGAATAATCTAATGGGTGGAAGTCCAATCTCCAACTGCAAGGCTGTTTCCAACAGTCAATCCACTCTTGACTTGTCAATTCTCAGAGTGGAAGATGTTGATGTTGATGATGTATGTCAACTATCTCATAATTGATTTATTATTGTATAATGGCTTTAGCCTAGGATGATGAAGGTACTGCTTTGAAATGTGATGGGCCCAATTTGCCATATAGCAATCTTCTTTTTGAGAAGTTTGATGAGGACTTTGATGAGAGAGGTGGTGATATCTCTATGCCAAAGCTGAAGTTGGCCCTTCCATTGAAACATGTGGCAAACCCTCTTGTGGTCACACATGTCAACAAGAAGAAAAAAAAAACAGAACTTAATTCAGGAGGTTGCCAATGCTGAACACCAGGCTTGTCTTATTATAAATGAGACAAATGTTAAGGAACACACTGCCCAAGAGAAGATCAAAGTACCAAACTGCACATAAGACTGCTATTGCAGTAGAGCAAATGCAGATTAAGGCTCAGGATGATCAAGTGGCTGCACAGCATGTATACATGATATTACTATGATTGAAAAGCAGATTGAGCCTGCTTGTCTTCATTCTAGATATCCTACTATCAACTCCAAGCTTCAAGGTAAAGCCTTTATACCCTCATTGGTACTATTCCTGATCATACAAGCATCTAAACAAACTAAGCTTCATTTCCTCCCTTTGTATCCTTTCTTATAATAACTTCACATTTATTGTTTTATTCCTTATTCTCTCTTCCTCATTGGCATGTTGCTCTCTAATAGCCATCCATTCTGCATTTCGTCCCTGTTCCTCTACCATGATTTCAAGTCTCTTTTGAAAAAAAAAATATCACTGGATATATTGAATTCTATTTGATGTCCAAGTGCAAATATGTGGAGATGAATGCAAGTGATCATTCAGAGGGTGGTATATTGAATATTCTTTTCATTGTCCAGGTGAACACATAGTCCTCTCAAGGACTGCCATGTACCATTAAGATATCCAATGGCATGCTCTGAATGGATGTGAACCTTGGAGACATGATAGTTATAGGTTGTATTTTCCTCTGTATCCTTCTCAGGTCTATATCAGCTTATTAATCAAGTTATTGAAGTGCAAGGAGGAAACATACTTTTTATAAGGTGTTTGGCACCAATCATGAAGTGGATATGCAGTATCAGCAAAAATACACTCATTGGAACTAGAAATACTTGATGCTCCTTGGAGATGTAAGTTTCTGCAGATGGAGTCATGCTGGCTTCCAGGAAGTCAATGATATGAAGCTCAAAAGTTGACACAATCTTTCCAAAAAAATTAGATCCAAGGCTGATAGCAGGCTGTCAGCAGCAAACTGACATACCTGAACATTCAAGGAGTAGTTTGACTTCCAATCATACCAGGCATTTCCATGAAATTCAGGCCAGGAATAGAGGGGAATTTAAGTTCCATCCACCATTGCCCATCCATTATGCCAAGTAGGACAAAAGCTCTCCTCTACCCACTGCTTTGCCTTCTCCTTCTCCTATTCATTTGACCAAAAAAGTGCAGCTTGACAGAACTCTGCTTGACAAACTGCAGTTATGACCCAGCTGGTGACAAGTCATACAGTTCCATATCCAATGCCAACTCAAAGTGCAACCATGGTTGTGCTGATGGTGTTGCCATAATGGCCAAAGTGGTAGGGTGCAATAGTCAATTGTGCATCAACAGCCATTTAAGGTGCATTCAACTGATTTTGAAAGACTAGACCTGTCTGTAATTTAGCAAGAAGTACATCAAAGCACTTTGGAGTGATCCAAACATATGCATGAAGGATTTCTGGTTGTTGATGCCAATGCCTCCATTCTATAAGAAGCAGCTGTAAGTTCTTACCATTTTTCAAAATGGGCTACCACTCCACAAAAATGTCTATGAGAATAGAGTGTGCCAGGCATGCCAAGGATAGATCCACCTGCAGTTGGTAGAGACTCATCATTTGTGCCACTGCAAGAGCTAGAGCTTGAATGGCTGAAGTCTGAACTATCAGAAGAGGTTGGTGGATCAACAAGCTTGAGAGATTCTGTGAAAATTGATGTCAAATAGGCTTCATTAAGGGTATCTGCCAGTTTATGATGCTCTGGAAAGGTAGGCATGGAGGGAATAGTTGGATGCTGAATCTGCTATCATGATCATCACAATTTGAAACTCTATTATTCTACTACATGAAAATCACAAGCCAAACCATCAAACCACTCTCAAAACAAGGTATGTCAGACTTCACAGCTGTTTTTGGCAGTTTCTGTCATCCAAAACAATTTCTTAAATGACATCCAAAACAGGCTCAAAACAATGGTTATTCTCTACTTTGAACAACCCTATTGACAAGGAGATTGAGTTGGGGATCTTGGAAGCTAAAGAATTTGGTGAAAAGCTTGCAGAGATGGTCAAAAGTGAAGATAGGAATGATTCTAAGTATATTCTGGAGTGTAATTCCCAATAGTACCAGGGCTGGTGCAAATATTGCTATTGTCAATTTATCAAACCAAATCTCACTACTGCAAAGGATGCAGCAATTAATATGCTTGATTCATGACTGGTTGAGGTAATACAGTAATTCATTAACTAGCATACTGCTTTTTGAGTGCCTATCAACTGGGACTTTCAGCAAAGGCTGCAGATTGGGCTATGCACAAGCAGAAACAACACCATCAGATATTCCAAAGTGCTATGATGGTGATCAAGGCAATGCTCAACCCATAAACTCCAGTATAACATTTATTTAAAAGTCCAGAAATTTTGGCAGGCCAGAAACTTCATGGGAAAAACTTTGAAGGTGTGTTTTTAAGCACATTGCAATAATCTGAGGCCATGGTGACCTCAGCTTAGCCTTAAAGAATTCTTCCCAGCCATGTAGCAAATTGGTGGGCTTTGACTGTTCTCAACCATATATTGTCAAAGATTGCCATTCTTAGTGATAAAGACAAATGTGCCTATGCAAATTGGAGTCTGGAATATGATTCACTGATTTCTGCATTCCTCTGTTACACTAGGTCCTGACTAGGAAACTAATGTAGCCCTTGATGGTCAAGAGGTCCTAAGAATGTGCTAGGCCAGTGATGACTCACCCATGGCTTTGCTGAATACCCTTCCTTGGAGGGGTACTTCAAGGTGGATGAGGACATTTGCTCAAGGGGATTTCTTGGCAGTGGACCAAGTGCTTTCCTTGGAGGATTTCTCAAGGATGGACAAATAGTTGATCAAAAGGGATTTCTTATAACCAAGATAAGGATGCAAAGAACTACATTCAAGTATGATGGTAGTACAAGAAAGACAAGGGAGAACAAGCTTAGAAGTCCAAAGAAAGGATGACAAGCTTTATATAGTACAGGAAGAGGTTTGGGGCCAGTCAGAAGAATGTAAGAGAAAGAGATGGAAGAAAGAGAAAGTGTGTGATAATACTGATTACAAGCAAATGGTGGATGACAAACACAATGGAGAGGAATGAGTAATCAGATGTTAGATAAGGCAATTGTGAAGAAGAAAAGAGTGGGCAAATTGTAACATCCTCCAGTTCTGCATTCCTGCTGACAGTTCCACTTCCATCAAGCTTCCACCTTCAGAATTTGACTTTGCCACCCACACTGTTAACCTTTATATCTTTCAAGGCTCTATCACAATTCCCTGTGATGAGAACTCTGCTTTTTCAGTGGAAGCAATGTTTTTTTATGGATACCTGAGGCTCACCCCAATGTCTCCCACTCTTGCCATCTCTTTTTTGGCTTTCAAATTGTGCTGCCTGCTTTGTCTTCACACACCATCTTTCAGTGTAGAGGCATACACAAAGGTTGTTTGTAAACTCTACAAAGCATGTTCATTTCTCCATTTCTTTGTAAGCACAACTCAAGCATCACCAACAGTGGCCATATCAACATTACTACCACACAGCCATTTCCAATTTTTCCTTTTCATCTCTCAGCCCCCTTATAGTGATTTCACTATGTGATGTCTTAGAGACTCAATGGTCTCCAGGAATGAACATTTCTGTCCCAAATTGAAAGGCTTTTTGTCCTTTGGCTGTGCTCCATTGCACATCTGTCTTCGGTATCCTAACTGCTTTCTCAGACAACCTTCTTAGGTTCTTTTCCTTTTTGACAGCATCGGCCATCAGATGGAGATTTGCTCCCTTCAACTGGTACCTCAGCCACTGTAGCCTTTGGCTGGCTGCATCTAGTCATCATATGACTCATCACAAACACTTTCCAATGTTCAAAAAATTGTAAGATGTTGTTATGTGGGCTTCCCACTTTTCCTCAAGCTTACTTGAGTGAACACAAACAGTGTGTATTCATGGTAAGTCATGGGGGTTAAAGTAAGAATGCAGACCTCCTACAGAGGTCTGCTACATATAGTATAGAAGTATGTAATGCATGTGATAAAAGATATCACATGCACTGTAGTGTACACAACATATATTTACAATAAGTGGAGCACAGTGCTCCAATGCCTGATTAGGCATCAACCCCTAACAATATTCTACAAAAGTGCCAAAACAGAGCACCTAACAAAGTTATTGTACAGGATAGTATGTACTGTATGTACATCTACCACATATACACAGCTCAGGGGCACAAACAAAAGCCTAATTATATTAAATCAATGTCACCTCCTCATCCCTATATTGCTTAATAGCACTTTGGGAAGTCTGTGTATGTCATTTCCATGGTACGCGGTCAGTCATCCCATTATATGGACATCTGGCTACCACTTCACAATAGTACCATATTCAAGTGATCAATTAATATAGTGCTTTTTTAATTCTTTGTACTACAATGTATTATACCATTGGAATTCACTACATTATTAGGGAAATGTTATAGGCACCTGGGGGCCACCTACAATGGCTTTCCATTCATGTTTCAGAACCTCAAGAGCTTTGTGGAAGCTGGTAATGACCAGGATAACATTCCCAGAGCATGGGAATAAAAGCAAGCTCAAATAAAAATGAAAAATATATGATCCCCCACAACAATGAATGGATAAGCTAACAAATGATTCCAAAATCATCTACAGCATCATAATCACCTTGGTCCACACTAGTGTCTTATCCTTCTGATTAAGCCATCAATTGTTTATACAGTTCCTTAGTACAACATCAACAATATGCATAATGCAATGTACACCATGGCATATTTGATGTCTTTTTGCCAACTTTTCATGTCACATGGACCTGATCTTTCCTTGATCAGAAGAGCACCTGGATGGCCCAAGAGAGGACAAAGGATTGACAATGAGGGTGAAGGCAGAAAATCAGAAATGTAAGGGGAAGAATGTAGACAAAGACAAAGCAGAGGGATGAGATGAGGAAGAGGGAAAGAAAGAAACTGGTGATGATATAAACATATGCCAGTTGGAAAGCATGACAAGGAGACAATGGTTGACAGCAGCATACATGACATTCAAGTGTGATGGGCCAGCAGTATGTGGGGATGGGACACCCACATAAGACATACCTGCCAAAGCCATGAAAGGCCATATCAGATGACAAAACACCAGTATGAGGTTCAACCAGTGTTGTCACATCTGGCAAGGATGATACACCAACACCAACATGGGTGGACAGGTGTATGATTTGGGGTGAGCACAGGAGAGTATATGGGGCAGTGGAGCTAAGATGCCCATGAAGTACCAGGATTCACCTGTTGACCACATTGCAGAATCATCAGAGGACCAGCAATGACATCAACAACATGTCATCAAGTCATATTTGGCACAACTTGCAGGAGCCAACCATTGAAACAGTGGGTCTGTCATTGTCATGTCAGTGGCAAGTCGGGAGTGTCAGATTCAGTCAACCAATTTAGGCACAGGAGGGTTCAGTTAGGCAGTGTTGTCCTGGCCCGGCTCAGCTCAAAAGCCCCAGCTTCGGTCCGGCTTTTCAGGGCTCAGGCTTCGCAAAAGTCAAGGCCAAGCCCTGAACTCTCAAAAGCCGTTGTTGAGGGACTGGCCGAGCTTGAGCCCCGGCTTTAGTGAGCACCATGCTGGCTACCAACACAAAAGGGGAACGCGTTGTGCATCCCCCGTTCCTCATTTGTGTTTGCTGAAGAATCGAGGCACGAGGTCCTGGAATATGATGTTGGCGTTGGTCACGGTCAAACGGAAATAATTTACACACCTCTCCTCTCATGCAAGTATTTTGTCCAAGTCGCTGACTTTAAACGTCTCTATACGGTTTATATTCCGCGTCATTTGAAAGGTTGCAATGGGTGCGCCAGTTGGTTTGTAGAGCCTGAGCAACAGTCAGCATGCAGTTGCGTGCGCAGATTACTCACTCATCAGGTGGCATACGACCTCGGAAGTGTCTCTAGCCAAATGAAGAGCGCATACACGATCTAAACACAGCTGGGAGAGAATTGCAAGCCTGAGCTCCAGTCATCCATTGGAAACACGAACCATAGATTAAATAAAAGTACGTCGCCATGCGGGATATGGATCCCTCGTTTGGATGTGAATGATCCCTGAAACCCACCACAAGACGACAATCAGCAGACCAATCGTGGTGCAAAATCGACTTGAGATGGACCGAACACCACACCACCGGCAATAGCGCCAGCGACAACTGTGTACCAGAGGCCTCTTGCAACGATGGCACCCAGACAAACACGAAGAGGTACATCGAGCCTTCAAAGCACACCTGGGTCAAACCGATCACTAGCAGAGTAGGTTCTGGAAACGTGCAACGGTGTCAGTGAATACGCGAACCACCCAAAATGATATTCACCATTGCGCACGACTTTCCACGCTTTGCCTAGCCACGTCAATTGAAGCGGGTTGACATCCGCAAGGGTCCTCCCTCTGCCTCCATAGTTTTCCGTCCACGTAGCTTTGATCACAAAGTACGCAAGCACGAGCAGCCCTCCACTTGCAACAAAGGGTGATGCAAAGGAACCCATAAATGATACCATCTGGTTGCTCGCCACGCCAGCGGCAGTGGCGACGAACCCATTGAAGAGCGTCGCATCGCCAAATATAGTCGAGAGGTCGGAAGACAGGATCGCCAGAGAGTTGACCGAGGCCACCAACCACAACTCAAAGGCAGAATAGAGGATGGACGTCAATACCCCCAGCCGTAGGACGTCCAAAGAAGAGAACAGGGAGGTAGGGGATGTCAACACAGAGGCTGCAAAGGTGTAGGTAATGCAGAATATGAGACATAGCTTCTTGCGACCACTAGCAAAGTGATTAGCATCGTGACGTACATGAAAGATGAGCGTACGCACTGCTGATCTGCCCACACACCGACCAGTGGGGCGCTCAGACCCGCAGACATGAAGCCAGTGATGAATAAGACAGTAAACATCCTTTCGAACATCCCATACCGTTCACGGTACAGGAAATAAACATATGGATCCTGAAGCCGGTCAGCACCTGTTAGCAGGGAATGACAACATCAGCCTGCAGCAATTCATACGTGGGGAGATCCAACACACCCATGACAATGGCATACACAAGTGGATATTGCGCTGTCAACTTGAATAGCGCGGTCACAGGAACAGTACTCCCACCGTTTGCAAGACGATCAGCATCATAGTCCTTTGCTGTGGAGGCTGCTGCCCACTTCCGAGAAGACGCACAATGTTCGAGAAGGAGGAGCACCAAATAAGAGGAAACGAGTAGAATCAGCTGCGGCCCATAGAACATGAACACCTCGAGACAGGTCTGCCGCTTCTTGCGCCAGTCACTCCCTGTGTGCTGCTGCTCAACATGCATCCTGAGGGACGGCGTGGTCGTGCTCACCTTTGGATATATTTTCGTGCTCTATTCGGTTACCGTCTGGCGTGCAAATGGTGAGAAAGAAAGGAATCATGCTATGAAACTCGTAGGAATCCAACTCAATCCAAGGTCAGATTGTCATACAAGGAGCCTGGCTACGAGGTCTCTTGATCTTGATGTTTGCGAGATGACAAAGGGCAAGGTGGCGGGGCGACAGTGCCAAGAAGATTGCTTGCGAACCCACTGCTGGTGCACTTGTGCAGAGAGAGACAGCTGCGGTTGTCTTTCGGACAACAGTACAAATTCGAGGGGGGTTGCAGAAACGGATACTCCATCCTTCTTTTCTTTGAACAGGGACAGTGGAGGACTCGATGGTGTAAGGAAGACAACGGGAAGTGCATTCAGAGTTAGTTTATAAAGTCCAACAAAGGAACCTAGAGATGGATGGTGATTGTCTGACGTATAAAGATGGATCGACACGACACACAACGTGGATGCGAACCGAAATGAAGCCTCTCCAAAGATGGCATGGCAGACCAGCACAAAGCCCACGTCCTGAATGAATGCAGATGATGTGAATGGACCCAAGGCATCGGAGCACACACGGACGCTCACCTTGAGACCTTGCCAAACCGGAGTGTTGAAGCCTGTAGACAAGGTGTCGCCGGATGGATGATGCATCATCGTGCTGGGGTGCTGGGGTGTGCTGTCGTCATCGAAAAAGGTGGGGTACGGGTATGGAGACCAAGCGTCGACGTCGACAACGAGAACTGTCGTCCTCATATGGGTTAGATGGAATTGGAGTATGTGGGATGATGTGCGGGATCAATGTGGGCATCCTCGATGGACGTGGCAGAGGATCGGCTTGGGTCAGTATGGGCGGGGCCACCACATCGACTGCACTT
>JBBPQO010000324.1:0-12085 GCA_038092535.1 Xerocomus subilludens | reverse complement strand
TTTCATTAACAATTACTCTGACATTGTCATCCCTTTGACATGCCTTGCTCACAAAGGTATCT
This sequence comes from Xerocomus subilludens, assembly GCA_038092535.1. Classification (NCBI taxonomy): domain Eukaryota; kingdom Fungi; phylum Basidiomycota; class Agaricomycetes; order Boletales; family Boletaceae; genus Xerocomus; species Xerocomus subilludens. The sequence goes on along the minus strand of JBBPQO010000324.1, from coordinate 12,023 downwards.
TGTGGAGCTTCACCGACTCCTGCTGCTCTGCTTTCCAGAAACTCAAAGATGCCTTTACCTCCACTCTGATCCGCACCCATTGGGTTCTGAACACTCCTCTCATAGTGGAAACTGATGCTTCTGACTATGCCATTGCCAGTATCCGCTCCATCCACTGTGCTGATGATGAAATTAGATCCATTGCTTTCTACTCTCAAACTCTGTCTGCTCCAGAGCTCAACTATGACACTCACGATAAAGAACTTCTAGCAATTCACGAATCCTTCTGCACTTGGCATCACTACCTTGAAGGTTCTGCAACTCTGGTTGATGTTGTTATGGACCACAAGAACCTTGAATACTTTACTACTACCAAACTCCTGACTCAACAGCAAGCCTGCTGGTCGGAATTCCTCTCCCAGTCCAACCTTATTGTCCACTTCTGCCCAGGACATCTCAGAGCTAAGCCTGATGCCCTCACTAGACACTGGGACATCTATTCTAAAAAGGGGGATAAGGACTATGCTCTTTGAACCCTCATAATTTCCAGCCTGTTTTCACTCATGAGCAGTTCACTGTGTCCCTCAAAGCTACCTCCCTCACTGCTCCAGTACTCTGGGCAAGCACACTCTTCAACGTCAAACAACTCCATAGTGATATCCTCTTCTTCCTGCCCTCTGATCCTATGGCTTCTAGTCATTTGGCCATGTCTGAACCCCCTGATTCTCAATGGTCAGTCAATACTAGTGGTTTCCTCCATCTAGACAATTGCATCTATGTCCCTGATTCCAATGACCTTTGACTCCATATCCTCCACTATAAGCATGACCATCCACTCTCTGGACATTTTGGCCAAGACCAGACCTTAGAACTCATTCACTGCAACTACACCTGGCCAGGAATATGCACCTTTGTCAAGGAGTATGTCTCTTCTTGTACTACCTGTGCCTGCACAAAGACTCCAAGACATAAGCCATATGGACTTCTTGAACAACTCTCCATCCCTTTGAGACCATAGAACTCCATCTTTATGGACTTCATTGAACAGCTTTCTCCATCCTCTGGCTACTCCACTATATTAGTCATCATCGACTGCCTGTCCAAGCAATGTGTTTTTGTTCCTACACATGACACAATCACTTCTCTGGAGTTAGCAAAGCTCTTCCTCCTCCATATCTTCTTGAAGCATGGGGTCCCCTTCCACATCACCTCTGACAGAGGTTTCAAGTTCATATCTCACTTCTTCTGTTCCCTTGGAAAAGCCCTCAACATCCACCTCCACTTCATCTCCAGATATCACTCTGAAGGAGATGGACAGACTGAGTGGATGAACCAAACCCTTGAATAGTATTTGCATGTCTACTGCAACTATTAGCAGGACAACTGGTCCAAACTCCTGCCCCTTGTGGAGTTTGCATACAACAATGCTCTGAGCACAACTACTAGTGTCTCTCCATTCTTCACCAAGGGCTATCACCCAAATATCTCAGTCCACCCTGAATGTGACCTTATCTCTGCATGAGCTCACAAGTACTCCATTGACCTTGACTCCCTCCATTCATTCCTCTGTGAAGAAATGGCTGCTGCCCAAAAGCAATATCAAGTACCAGCAGATGCTAGACAAACTCTGGCCCTGGACATCCACATCAGTGATCAAGTTTTCATCAAAGCCAAGTACTTCTGCTCCACCAGACCCTCGAAGAAACTCTCTGAGAAGAATCTTGGGTCATATGTGGTTATTGCACAGCCAGGTACTCACTTCTTCACCCTCCATCTATCTGATACCTTGAAGGCCATTCATCTGGTCTTCCACATCTCTCAGCTAGAACCCTCCATGCCAAATACCATTCCAGATTGTGTGCAAACTCCACCACCTCTGGTCAAAGTAGATGGTGAACCAGAATATGAAATCTCTGAAATTCTTGACTCTAAGTTAGATCATCGCCGCTGACACTGAAAACTCCTGTACTTAGTCTGGTGGTAGAGCTATGAAGGCACCAACAAAGAAATGTCTTGGTTATTGGCTACTGAACTCAGTCACACATTAGAACTTGTTCAAGCATACTACCTCTGGTATCCAGACAAACCTGGATCTCATCCTGCTAAATCATTCTGACTTTGAAGCAAAAACATTTATTTTCTATACTACACCTCTTCTAACTCACCCTCCAATCCCACATCCAACAATTCCTCCAACCCCACCTGCACCTCCTCTTCCTCTCCATCCTCCACCTTGTCACCCTCCAACTCCTCTGCCCTGAACATGAAGGTCACAGCCAGCTTGGCCAGCTGCTGCAACCACCAGTTCTGGATATCCAGCTGGATGTGACACAGCCCCTCCATGACACCCCCCACCTCCATCTTCTTCTTTTCCTCTGCCTCCTCTGCCTCCTCCATCTTCTCTGACTTTCTCCAGCTGCCACTGGGCCCTGCCTTCACCTGCACCATCTGCATTTTTGGCCTGGTCACCCTCCTCCGCTTGACCTCCATCACCTCTGCTTTGGGTTGCCTACACCTGGCCTTTGTGGCAATGCAGTGCATGCACACTGTCACCTTCCCCTCACCCCAGACACACTCAACTCCCTGGCCCACACACCCCTCGCATGCCTTCCACTCCAGCTCTGCCCCCTTCTTCCCCTTGTCACTAGTGGTGCTCTGCTGAGCATGCACCTCCTCTGCCTAACTTTGTCAGTCTACTGTCAAAAAGCAACCTATGCTCTTACCTGGCACTTCACCACAGCCTCAGCCTCCGCCCTCCATCACTCCTCCTCTGCCTTCACCTCTGCCTCTGGCCTCCACTTCTCCTCCACCTTCCAGCACTCCTTGTCCTCTTGTGCCTTTGCCTCTGCCACCTTGCAAGCTGTTATGTGAAGCATATGCCAATGTTTGCTTACTTGACAATAACCTCAGGTAATGCTCATGAAGAGACCGACATCTGAAGAGTTGGCTTTCAAGAGACAACAAGGAAGATAATGGATTGAGCAAAGACTCAACTGAGGGTAGTCCTTAAGAACTTGAGGGGTTGAGACTAGATATTACGCTTGTATTGTGCAGATCAAGAATAAAGAATACAAGGTAGTACAATGATACTTATATGATCCAAGGAAGTGCACAGATCAAGGAATCAAATCAACAGGAAGAATGCAGAACATGATGGAATATCAAAGAACAATAGCTGATGTAAGAGAATCAACAGAGGAGAGATGAGTCCATTTCCAAACAAAGAAGGGAAACAGAGTTACAACTGGAGATGAGAATGAACCCTTTAGTAGAATAGATCATACCTCTCCAAGAATGATTCAGAGAATGATAGAAGAAAAGAAAAACACAATGGAAAGGAAGTAAAATTGTAACACAAGCTCGCTGCTCTTCCTCTGCTCTCTGTGCCTGCACCTGCCATCACCTCTCTTGATACTTGACATTGGCAACCCCCTCATCATCGTGCTCATTCTCCATGAGCAGGTCATCAGACCAGGTGGTGATGCTGCCCTTTAGTGCAGACATGAGGAGATGGTGAAAGTAAAAGATAAGGAGCCCAAGCAAAATCTGACAGACTTCATACCTCAAGAGAACAATAAGTGGATTACAAACTCTGACTCACTTTGTCTTGCTCAGGCCTTCAGGGGTTCAGGCCTAAGAAGGGGATACTGTCATATCCATGATTTTGCTAAGTCCAACTCCATACCTCCAGTCTTCTGTTCCCACAATCTCCGAAGCATTCTTGCTTACAAGACCATTCTGAGTCACCAGACTTGCACATGTTTATTCACCATTTGACTGTCTTTGATTTCTTGTTTGACCATTTGTAATATTCTGACAGGTGCTGACATCAAGGGGCTATTATCACTGCCATGTCTCACCTCCAACATGTAGGGGCTACCAGACATGATCTGGAATTGCCAACACTGTCACTCTCACAATAGGTGGGTCCTCCAGACCTCTGCTGGAATTGCCAATACTGTCACTTTGTTCTGTATACAAACTCTGTACTCTGCTCCTGTACTCCTAGTTCAAATATTGATTCTAGTTCTGATTTCCCTTCTTGCCCTCTTGGTCCTTCTCTTGTCATCCTCTCTCTGAACTCATTATCTTAACCCACCCCTTCCTCCAACCTCTAACCCTCCAACCTCTGACCTCTGATCCTCCATCCTCCATCCTCTGACCCCCACTCTACATCCATCCCTCTGAAATACTGGGGACTTGCCTTCGACAAGGGCACACTACATAAGGTGAAGCCAATGTTCCTTCCATCTGGATACTAACTCCAAAGTTCCAGAGTTTTGTCAGGAGATCAGGATTGACTTTAACAGACAACCCCCATGATTATGCATGGACTGTATGTGGTGTCAATGAACAACCTAATGTACAAAAGAAGAATTTCACACACCACAGTGACATCATGATCCAGAGCTGATAATCCATGATGTCTGATTGGTTGGTCCACATCACAAGTATCAAAGAGAGCTAATGCTTTAACCATTGACATTGATGGATGATCCAAGAAGAAATAAGTCATCAAAATCGAAGAGTGGGTGACAAGTGATAAAGAAATAATGTACACTAGATGTTATGCAAAGCGTATGACAAAGGCCTGCTTACTAGTCAACACCCTCAGGTGATACTCACGAAGAGACCAACATCAGAGAAGTTGATGTTCAAGAGACTTCAAGGACAAAGGAGTTTGAGTGAAGGACTCAACTAAGGATAGTCTTGGGAAGACTCAAGGGGTTTTGAGAGAAAATTCAACAAGGGATGAAACTTAACAATATGCTTGTATTGCATAGATCAAGAATAGAGAATACATCCACAGCACAATGGTATTCTTATGAGAAAAGCAAGTGCATGGACCAAGTAGACAAGAAAGGAATCAAAGGGTGAAGAACACAATGGAAGGCAGAGAACATGAGCTATCATGAGAGAAACAACAGAGGAGATAAGTTCAACTAAAGATGAGACAGGAAAATGGAGGTAGTACCAGTGATAAGGATGAAAGTCTCATTAGAGTAAGTTGTCCCTCTCCAAGTACTGATAGGAGAATGGTAGAAGAAAAGAAGGATATGATGATAAGGAAGTAAAATTGGAATACTAGATGTGTGATCCTTTCGAGAGCACATGCTACAATGCAATGTACATCAGCTGGCTCAGCCAACAAATATAAAATATTCCATCTTTTTTAGGCTTGCTGCTTCTCCCCATCTTCCCTTCTGTTGACTGTGATGATGGTTGCTGCTTTCAAGATCTTCTTTACCCCACCTGAGATTGAACTGATGATTTTTGAATTTGCAAGCAGGGCACCAGGCAAGTTGTACAACTACATACAGGTTGTGAAGCACTTTCAATACTGGTGGGTTTTTTGTGCTTGATGTTGAGAATGGCAGCTGATACACCTGCCTTAGTCTTGAGCCTGTCCTTTATGCTCAAATCTGGATTTTCTCAGAGGCAAAGGCCAAGAAACTCATTGAGTCACTCACAATGTGCCACAAGCACATCAACTTCCTATATATTGGTTCCCACATCCTTCTATTGGCCATTGCCCACCTCCTTGAGTTGGCTCCATTGCTGGTCAAACAGAATGTACATGCAGGAGGTAGCACCTTCTGTCTGTTCCAGAAGATTTTAAGCATGATTGAGCAATTAACTGACCTGCACTTGCTCTCCATCAACCCTGTTATCTTGTTTGGAACATGGTTCATCAACCTCACTACTGCCACTGTCTTCAATCACATGACCCACCTCAATCTCTCCCCAACCTGGACATGGGAAGCACTTACAGGGTGATTTTACAGATTAGCTTCATTGACCCACCTGTTCATCAGCTGGAGATTGACATGCGCTGCAATGGTTCAATTGTGGGAGCTGCTCAGAAATACTACCTTCAAGATTCTTGTGGTTTGGAGGTGCAACAATGAAAGCTTTTGCACCATCATCAGGAATTTGGTCAAACATGGGTTGAATGATCCCAGGGTTGTGGTGCTCTGTTGATTTAGATTGTCGATTTACAAGGACCAGAGTGAGTTTATAGGAGGAAGTGGAAGCCATTGTCCAATGGTGTATGAAGCAGGAGAGTGAGTATCTGTTATGTGAAGCATATGCCAATGTCTGCTTACTTGACAATGACCTCAGGCAATGCTTACAAAGAGACCAATGTCTGAGGAGTTGGCTTTCAAGAGACAACAAGGAAGACAAGGGATTGAGCCAAGACTTGACTGAGGGTAGTCCTTAAGAACTCAAGGGGTTGAGACTAGATATTACCCTTGTATTGCACAGATCAAGAATGAAGAATACAAGGTAGTGCAATGATACTTTATATGATCCAGGAAGGTACATGGACCAAGGAATAGAATCGAAAGGAAGAACAAGGAACACAATGGAATATCAAAGAACATAAGCTGACATAAGAGAATCAGCTGAGGAGAGATAAGTCCTTTTACAAACGAAGAAGGGAAATGGAGTTATGACTGGAGATAAGAATAAACCCTTCAGTAGAATAGGTTGTACCTCTCCATGAATGGTTCAGAGAATGATAGAGTAAAAGAAGAACATGATGGAAAGGAAGTAAAATTGTAACAGTATCTTTTTTTGACAGAGGATAGAGCTGAAAAGGGCTCACATGAATATCACAGTCCAGTCTTTGACCAGGCCATCAATCATAGAGGAGGTCCTGAGAGTTTGCAAGAGGTCAGCTAAATAATGGTAAGTATACTCAACTTGTGCAAGTAGAAACTGCTTACTAGATGCACAGAATGCAGTGTATAAAGTGTTTGATCCAGTATAACACAGTACAACTGCAGAGTATCCAGGATGATTAGTGGAACATGAAGGTTGCATGGAAGTGAATTGCCCAGACGCAGTCTGTAGGATAGAAAGTCGATGGTCAAGTGTAATTGTCACATCCATGATTTTTGCTAAGTCCAACTCCATACCTCCAGTCTTATGTTCCTACTATCTCTGGAGCATTCTTGCTTACGAGACCATTCTGAGTCACCAGACTCATACGTGTTTATTCATCATTTGACTATCTTTGATATCTCGTTTGACCAATTGTAATATTCTGACAGGTGCTGACACCAAGGGGCTATCATCACTGCCATGTCTCACCTCTGACATGTAGGAGTACCAGACATGATCCAGAATTACCAATGCTGTTGTTCTCACGACAGGTGGGTCCTCCAGACCTCCACCAGAATTGCCAATACTATCACTTAGTTCTATATATAAACTCTGTACACTATTCCTGTACCCTCAGTTCAAATATCAATTCTAGTTCTGATTTTCCCCCTTCGCCCGTTTGGTCCTCCTCTTGCCATCCTCTCCCTCAGCTCATTAACCTCGACTCGCCTTGCTCGAACCTTTGACCCTCTGACCTCTGACCTCTGACCATCTGACCTCTGACCTCTGTCACTCTGCCCTACGCCCGTCCCTCTGAAATACCAGGGACTTGCCTTCGACAAGGATGCACCACATAAGGTGAAGTCAACATCCCTTCTGTTCGGACACTAACTCCAGAGTTCTGGAGTTTCATCAAGGAGATCAGGATCGACTTTAACAGTAATGGAGAGCACTAATTGCAATTTGTATGTACACTATATAACAGGGAATGGCTATGTCAAATGTCAAACTTCATTACAGAAATGTGAGGGAGGCTTACCTGGGTTATGGTGCAGTCTGTAGGATAGAGAGTCAATGGTCAAGTCTAAGGGAGCACAATGGCTATTGAAAATGTCAAATTTCATTACAGAGATGTGCAGGCATACCTGAGTGCTGGTATAGTCTGTAGGATAGAAAGTTGATGGTCAAGTGGAAGGAGTCACTTCAGAGAGCTCACAACCCCACTGCTGCATGATATGAGGTGGTAATGGGGTGGCTCAATGGACACAAAGTCCAGAGGCAATCTCAGTGCAATGCAAAGTCTGACTGCTGGAGATAACAAAGACTGGCACAAAGCCAACTCAGTGGTGGAAATGTAGAGAGATGAGGAGCAAGATCTTGAGGAGAATGGTGGCCATGAGCAGAGAGGTCTTGAGGGGGGATGCAAGGCCTTGAGGGGCACAGGTCTTGAGATGTCAATATTGAGGAGAATGAATAGGGAAACACATGGGGAGCAGAACAAGAATGGAATGTGAGTTAGACTTTGAAGCAAAAAAATCATTTTCTCACATGTCCAATGATTAGCTAATTGTTGTCTTGTCTATTTCCTCAACCACCAGTTCCTCAAGGCCTCAAGGCCTCTCTACTCATTGACCATTTGTGGCTCTTGTGCCCCTCAAGTCCCCCCTCAAGACCTCTGATCTGCTCATGGCCACTGTGCCCCTCAAGCCCTCAAGTCCCCCCTCAAGACCTCTGATCCACTCATGACCACTACACTCCTCAAGATCTCACTCCTTGTCTCTTTGCATTTCCACCACCAAGTTGGCTTTGTGCCACTTTTTCATATATCCAGCAGTCAAACTTTGCATCATGCCAAGATTGCCTCTGGACTTTGTGTCCTTGAGCCACCCTGTCACCACCTCATTGTATGGCAGTGGGGTTGTAGGCTTTCTGAAGCATCTCCCTCCTTCCCCTTTGTTGCCAACCCATGCATTTCACTCTCTGGCCTTTTCAGCAGTATGTTTCTATCTTCACATTACCTTGGTGTTAATACTAACTTCATGCTAAGGTTTTGTTTGATTATGCCCACAGCTAAGTCTAGATTTGCTTGTCAGACCTGATCTAATGATGGTAAGTTTGGATGCATTCCTATGCAGGACTCTACTAACATTGCTCATCAGCCTCCTTCAACTGTCTTGATGTCAAATTCATTGCTTGCCACTCCAACAGCCCCTTCATGTACACCTCTCCCAACATGTCTTTCATCCCCAAGCCACACAATGGCAATGAAGAATTGTGTGTCCACACTGATGGACACTTTGGTCCAACCAACTGTTTCCAGTGGCCTCAAAAATATTGCAAGGAGTATGAATATTCTCTTTGTATCCAATGAAGTGATAGCCATCCTGCCCCCAACCCTATCTTCTGGGCATGGTATCACCTTCTCTTGCAGATTTTGAGCCCCCCCAGCAGTCAAGTTGGATGTCTCAACCAGAAGAAAGCCCCAAGTGTCAGCTCTCTGTGCAACATTGCTTTGACTTAGTATAATAACTGGAAGAAGACTTGCAGGAACAAGAAAGACATAGGTAACCATATGTTGAAGGCTCTGGACCATGATATCTTGGTCTTGCTCAACCATCCCCTCATGGTTCATGATGTTGTCATCTTCATTGCTCAAGCTCAATGCAATTTCTTCGACTTGATGGCTTTCCTCAACTACATTCTTGAAGTCCAATCCTACATTGCTTATCCTCCTTCTGCACCTCTCCCTGTGTGCTCTCAATGGATGGGTTGCTTTACAGCCAATACCACCATCTGCACTGAGCTGTTCCATGCAGGTGTGCCAGTGTGGTTGATTCAGCATGAAGCCACTATTACCACTCACACTACCATCAAGAATCTGGTGAACTTTACATTTCCCAACAATCTTGTCCATAGTATGTACTGTAAAGCAGAGAATCCAGCTCACCCTTTCGACTGCCTTTATTGCAGGCCTGGCAGTTTTCAGCATCATGCACACACTCATTGGCACTACATGGCCATGATCCAATCCAGTGCTCCCATCTTGGAACCCTTGTTTCAGTCCCAGGCATCCAGTCAAGTGGAAAGTGCCCCAACTCAAGCACAGACTCAGTGAGCTGCACAGAAACAGCAAGCTCATCCCAAACAAAGTAAGTACCTTTAGAGAAAAGCGGTCGTCAGGCATCAAGACTGCCAGAGAGAAATGAAGAAGAGCAGCATTGACTTGGTTGGCATGGCTGACCGTTATCTGCGATCGTAACGAGCTTGGCCCAAGGGACGAGCTCTTGAATCTTGAAAGCATACTTGTACGGGACGGTCTTGCCTGCCATGCCCTGCGAGATGTCAGTGTGCAACCCATGACAGTGGGAAAGCACTGTATGTGGATGAGAAGAATGTCGTCGTCGGAATTAGAATGGGTGCTAAATGGGTATGCGAGGCCGCAAATCGAGGCCATCGTGGAGACAGGATGTGACAGCAGTGCTGTAATGTGGAAGATGTGCAGACGTCGGGGGAAATGGAGAGGGACACAATCACGAGGTTGTGCGGTGGTAATGCAAGCGAGACCTGTCCCGACGTGGTGTCTCACTGTTTGATGGTGCTATCTGCAGACGCGGAGAGGACCGCATCAGTTGCAATCCAGGCAATGTCCCATATTTTGTCGCTGTGGGCTGTGTGGCGTTGAATGCAGTGCAGAACGGCTGATCAGGGAAACGTACATTCTTTGCAATCGAGGGTGTTGACAAATGCGAGACTCTAAGAAATGCTTTACTGCTTGTGATGCGCATTAGACAGACGTACGAACCATCGTAGTGGCAGACAACCGCCTAGTCGGAAGATCCTGATCGGAGACAAATACATAACCTCTAATCCTTGTCCTTGTCAACATCAACGGGAGCGGACGAAGACAAAACTAAGCAAAATGTCTGACGCTGGAGATGAAATTGAAGTCGATGTTCCTGCTTCCGAGATTGCAAGTCACTGCAGAAGCACCAAAGGGTAAAATGTCCGTCGAGGAAGCGCCCCAAGTCGGTCCCACATTGTCAATCCTGCCGCATCGCTCACCATCCCTGCAGCAAGTGCTCAAGAATGCATGCGTGCACGACGGTCTCGCCTGTGGTCGGCGTGAGTGCGCCAAGGCCCTGGACAAGCGCCAGGCCCACCTTTGCTGCTAGTCGAGACATGCATCGAGGTCAAGTACATCAAGCTCATTGGCATCACAGGTCACCGATTAATCTGGCAATTTTGCCAAGTTATGACCATTATGGCCAAGGGTTTATAAGACCATATATTGCAATATCTACATTGTGAGGCTGTCATACATTGGGATTTCTTAGATTTGGAGCCATGCATAATGTATTTCTGAAGCAAAATCACCATGAAATATTAAGCATGGATATTATAAGGCAGATTAGATATTTAATTATGATGGTAATCTAAATATTTTTCTTGAGTTTAGCTTTAGCTTGGAAGGGAGATTTTCAATGGAAGAAAATTAAATTCAAAATATTACCTTGTACCTTCCTCATAATATCCATCCCAATATTATCTTTCAATGCTAAGCATATCAGTTATTGTTTTTATGGTTCCATAATAGTTAATATTGAGAGAGAACTGTTATTATCACCAGAATAATATATTTAATATGTCACATCAACTGTTTCATAAGTAAGTATTTTAGGACATGTTAAAAGTAGATGGAAAATGAGGGGGCGATAGTTGTATTTTATGGAGATTTTTCTTGTTTTCAATATGAATGCAAAATTTGCACTGAGACTGGTTGGAAAATTGCCCAAATATGGTGCATGTATCTGAAAGGTGTTCATGAAATGCCAGCTTTAAAGACTTTCAATGAATGGTATAACAAAGGAAGCAAATTTCCCATTATAGCTGGAGGTGGTACTCTTTACTCTCTTATTCTTAGTTCTGGCCTAGGTTCAAAGGTTGGCATTGGGTCTATGCCTGGAAAGCTGGCAAAGGATCTAGCAAATGTTTTAAGAGTATTACAGAAAGGTAAGCTCTGTATATTTTACTCTCTATATTAAGTTGCTTAATTTAAAAATGCTAGATGAACACATCAAACTAATAAAAGACTCCATTGTCCCCACTATAGGCCATTTACAGTGGCTCAAATAAGTGTTCCGATGTTTTGTACTAAAGGCAATAATTTCCAATAACCACTAATCCTAACCCTAAACTATGAGTGTATGAAATGCAATACACACACTTGGCTCTCTTCCACTGCAAGAATTAAGGGGTTTGGATAACATCTGATGAAATGGTAGCCATTTCAAAATGATAACTCATTGGGACACTTATTTGAGCATGTATATTAAATAGTAGTATCTCAGTCAGATCATGGGATATTGGCTATTGTCTGACTAGCCAACACTTAATATTGTTCATATAATGTAGCTACATCAAAATAGCACTCTATT
>JBBPQO010000323.1:0-12119 GCA_038092535.1 Xerocomus subilludens | reverse complement strand
TGAGGAAAAAGTCTGTGGTCCAATGACCTTTGACTTTGACAATGTCGAAGGGGATTCTTTAGAGTAGATACTCCAGTGTGGTGCTGATGCATATGCTGTGACCTTGCAAGCATGATAGCCCAGCCACATCCAAGGCTTTCTCCAATTCTTTCAGAAATTTTGCTTGGATGAGGGGTATGTGTGAAGACTGATAGCAGTATGTGAAAAGAGGGTAGGAGTTGGGTGTGTTGTTGATTTAAAGGTGATTCAACAAGGTGTTTGCCAGGTTGTAAGGACCATCTTGTTTCACCCAATTGACTTTTTCATCTGCAGGTGATTTCTTTGTCCATGGTAAGTGGAAGCAGGTCATTTGGAGTCCATCCCAGTCATGTTGGGTGCTGATACAATGTCATGTGACATGCTTTTTGAGATTGAAGCCTTTTAGGGTCAGTACTATGAGTTCCCCAGTATGTGCTTGGAAGCAGGTCATTTGGAGTCTGTCCCAGTCATGTTGGGTGCTAATACCACACCATGTGACATGCTTTTCAGGATTGATTGAAGCCTTTCAAGGTCAGTACTGTGAATTCCCCAGTATGCACTACCATAAAGAACATCATGGTGAGGCAGGCAAAGACCATGGCACGTAGGGGGGAGGACAAGTCAAGGTGGTCCTTGATGGCCACAATTGTGGCAAGAGTGTACAGTTCACAGGGGGGCCATTTGGAGGAGGGTGGAGCTAGAGTGCATGCTGCTTTGTATAACAAATCTGCCTCCTTCTGATTGATGTTCCAGGACAACCTGTGAACTGTGTGCCAGGCCTGCACTGTGCTTACATAGTTTACCACTGTTGAGGGAGCATATGTGCCTGCTAGATGCGTGATGAATGCTGACATGATGTCCTTAGTGACCAGCGCTTGATTGGGTTCTGGTATGGATTTGTATTCACAGAATGTGTGGAAGGCTAAGAGGCCCATGCCATAAGTCTCCTTGGTGGAGTCTGCCCATGCATGTGGTAGGACATCCATAAGACACTGAGTGTCAATCAGTTGTAGAGGGGGTGGTAATGATCTAGTTTGCACTGGGCACCACTTGGTGAGCCTGTCTTTTGCTGCGCAGTGAGGCCATAGCATGCTGGGTTCTGGAAATGATGAGCAGAAGGAGATGGTGGTGGATGAGGCTGGCGATGGTATTTGGTTGGCTGCCTGGGACTGGGCTTGTAGGGCCTATTCCAGCAGCATGGTTCTTGCAGCTTTAAGGGTGGGATTATGTTGAGTGGGGGAGGGTAATGGAGTGGTGGTGGAGGGGAGGTTGATGAGGAATGGTTTGAGGTCCTTTGGAATGCAGATTGGTGGCAAGAGAAGGGTGCAGGGGGGGTGATGACTGCATGAAAGAGGGTTGGCAGGGTTGCTTTCACTTGGGACATACTTGAGGATAACATCACAATTGGAATTAAGCTTTGGAAGGAGTCTCTTGAAATTGACATGTTTGTTTCTGCTTCAACCTTGCCTCCATGCCTCAATGATTTCTTGGTTGTCACCATGGACAAGAAAGGCAGTGTTAGTGTGACCGGTGCTGAAAAGAGAGAGGGTGAGTAGCTCAAACCCAACTGCTTTGGCCCATCAAATGTCACAACCACTGGATTTCCAGCTGGCTTGCCAACTCCATGCTCTCTAGCATTCCTGTGCAAGAAGCCTGATCCCAAATAAGGAGCTAGTATCAGAGAAGGCCTGAACATTGGTAAGTGGGCAGGTTGTGGAAATGGGGGAAGGAGGTGCTTGCATGCTAAGCCACTCTATCCACCAAATTATGAATTCTTGCATGCCTTTTGGAGGTGTGTATAGAATGAAGGGTTTGGAGCCACATATGGATAACATGGCCTCGAGGCAGGTGAGGTATGGGCATCCATCAGAAAAGATTTGTGCTGGATGTGTGAGCTGGCCTATCAACTTGTATGCCTTGTGTAGGGCATGAGTCTGGTTGTTTGCCCAGCTCTGTAGAGTACCTAGGTATTTAAGCTGTTTTGGTTCTGCTAGTGCAACTGTCCATTGTTTGAGGTCCCAGGTGAAGCCAATAAAGGTTGGGGCTAATGAGAGTGGGACATCTTTGGTCAGCTCCCATGGTATGCCCAATATGTTGGATATAAGGTCTACATCTGTGAGTTCATAGGCAAAGGGGGATTTGGTAAATGCACCTTGTTTAGTGTCAGTGAGATTGCATAGTGGAAAAGTGCAATCCTTGTCAAATTCCTCAAAGGAGCCATCTGGTAGTTGCCTGCCCTGAAACCAGGATTGGCCACCTTGGATCATTGGGCCACCTTGCAATCTGATCTGGCTTGCTGCCCCCTGGCAGATTGCATTGTATTCCACCAGGTGTGCTTGTGAATGGTCATCAACCCATTGCAGGATGGGCCCAAGACCAATGCAACACATGATGTCCACTCTGGCACTCACAATGTTACCATAAATGCCTGCTGAGGGGGTGAAGCTGAAACAAAGTGCTGTGTCAATAGCAAAATGCATGTCTGATAAATGAACTACTAAACCCTGCCACTGGAATGGGTGTATGGGAATGGTATGGTAAGCTTCTGCCATGTCTCAGACTACTTCCTGCAAACCTGCTGGGAGTGAGGATAATAACTGGAAAACTATTGAAAAAGTGCTATAGGGAGCAGTGAAATTGTCTGGTGCTATGTAGGAGTTTCTGGAAAGTGCGAGGGCTGCATGCCTGGGAAACAACAGGTCCTGAATTATGTGGTATTCTCCTGGTCCCCCAAGCTTTGGAATTAATGATAGAGGGGAAGTTTGGAAATGCCCAACCACCTGTTGCATCTCATGCAGGGATAGTGGTCCTAAGTAATGTAGCTTGGAGAGTTCTTTATGTACCATGTCATTGAAGACTATGCTATACTGCATTATAGATGGGTGATTGGGGGGAGTAAAGGTTTGTGACAAGGGTGGGATGATGGCCTAATAGCCATGTGTAAGGCCTTCCACAATGCTGGGATAACAGGCCAGTAACCTGCCCATGATAGAAAGTCATTCTACACATCCAGTTTGTATGGTGTGACTGCTGTCCTGCAGCTCTTCTTGAGGGCAGCTTTGAGCACTGTTCCCTGGGCTTTCACATCCAGAGCTTGCATGCTTGGCATTAACATGCAGGCATGAGCAACCTTGGGGCTTCTGCCAGTCAAAACATAGGATGTTGCCTGCTGAGTCACAGAGTCACCCATCCAAGTTATGCTTGGACTTGGCTGGGGATCCATCCCACATGTAAGTAGTGGAGCAGTGGTTAACATCATGTGGGTGATGCCCTAGGCATGAAGGACATACAGATTTTTTTCCTCTGTCCCTTTATGCAAACTGCTGCATAGCTGCTGCATCTGCCCTAGGGCAAGAAGTCTTCCTGCTTGTCCCATATGATCCATGAGAGTGTGGCAGTGTGGGAGAGTGAGACCAAGAGCTCTGGCATCACTCACATGCTGTGTCAGCCTGGGTGTTGTATGCTCATCAAAAGGGGTGGCTCACTGCAGTCAGGAATGCTTGTATGGTCATGATGCACTCCACCTGGTGGTTGAGCATAACGTGAAGCACCATTTGATCAGTGGCCAGTATGAGAGGTGTAAATCCACATGATGAGAAGTGGGGCATGTTTGTCAGCATGGGCTAGATTTACCATGGACATGAACTAACCTTGCCTAACATTGCATCATTGACCTCTGTGATGATGTGTTGCAAAAGGTTTTCATTTATGAGGAAGATATCATATCCTTGGCCTGCTTTGAGTTGGTCATGCCAGTGCCTGCAGACCTTGGCCACATAAGAGGCCATGATGCATTCCCCATGCCTTGTGAATGAGCAGTACAGATGGCACTCTAAGTTCCAAAAGAGCTGGAAGACAGCATTGACATGTTTCTCTGGCCATTTTGCCTGCTTCATATGCTCAAGGAGTAACATGCAAGCTTGAAGCATTTCTATAAAGGAGAGTTTGTGATCTGGCTTCATGTTCTTTGAGGCCTTGACTGCTGCAATAGGGCACAGGGCAATGAGTTTGTTGGCTGGCAAGAGGCCCAGGACATTCTTGGCTTGTGAATGATAGTGCTTGGAGGCTTTGACACAGCCTTCTTACATGAAGTACCAAAGCTCCACATACTCAAAGTCCTTGAGCTTCTTTAAGGCATATCAAGAAGGTGCATTTATGATGATGTTGGGGGGCAGAACACCCTCCTTGAAGTCTCTGTTGTGATTTGGGTCATATGTTCTTTTCTCTTCTCCTAACTACACTTGTCCTCGAAGACAAGTGCTCACATATATACTATACTGAGTGTCCAGGACTTGTAGTAGTTCCCTCTCTACTCCTCCATTGTCTACTATGCTGATATTTCAGACTTCTACTTCACATGATACAGTGCACATGCATGTACATGTACCATATGTGTTCTACTTTGTTTCTCACCAGTCTGTGACATGGTGCCACATCAGCATGCTGTGTGTGTGCCATGGTGCAGTACTGCACTTTCCTTTTGTATTCATTTTGAGGCTGTTTTGGACTGCATGCTGCACAGTCTGTGCCCAGACCTCACATGTATATAAGCCATAGTGTAAAGACTGTATCCACAGTCTTATTCATTTGACCATTGCATTCAGCCTAGGCTTGAGTGTGGTTTAAGGATTTGACCTCATCATTACCTTGGTATATTCAGCATTATGCTTGAGTGCCATTATTCTCATCATCACTATCATCTCTCTCTGCCTTTCATCATTGTCTTGCCCTTGAGGTTTGGCTTCAGAGTTTGGCTTGTGCAACACTTGAATAAGACTCTATACTTGAGCACAAGACTATCCAACAGACCGGACAATCATTATCCCTATCAAGAATCTCCCTAGTGTTCAGTTGGAAGATACTAAATAGTAAGGAGAATGTTGGAATCAGGAATGTGTTACAATTTATGGCTATATGTGATGTTCCCCTATCTTTTCCTCGATGATATCATTCCTCTCTGTTATCTTCAGCCCTAGCAAGGGGGTCAACCCTTTGTCATTACTTACTATCCTCTGTCCTCATCCTCATCCTCCATCCTCCTCATCCTCCTCCATCCTCCTTATTGTCCTCTGTCCTCCTCATTGTCCTCTGTCCTCCTCATTGTCCTCTGTCCTCCTCATTGTTCTCAGTCCTCCTCCTCATCTCCTGTTCTCCTCATCATCCTCCATCCTCCTCCTCATCCTCCATTATCCTTGTCATCCTTTATTCCTCTTATTGTCCTCTGTTCTTCCCTGACATCATCATCCTACTGTCTTTATCTGGATATCTCTTCTCATCTTCCTTGTCTATCTTTCCCTGGGTCTTATCACACCTCAAGGTCATCTAGATCTTCTTCTCTTGTAAGATCTCCCATTTCCTTTCTTATATTAACTTCCTTTGTCCCTATGCTTCTTTGATCTATCAGACCCTCTACATGAGGCTTATCTTCTTTGTTATTTTTCTTATCTCTTGTCATCTTGCTAACTCCTTATTCTCTGACATTCTCTGACATTCATCATATCTCCCTTATCTTGTGTCATCTCGTGTACTCATTGTTCTTAGACATTCTTCTCTGTTCTATTCGCCTCCCCTGAACTCTTCATCTCTAGTACATATATCCTGTGATATCCTTTTGTATTCTCATTCTTGATCTGTGCAATACAAGCATAATGTCTAGTCTCCATCCTTCGAGTTCTCTGGAACTACCTTGACTTGAGCTTCAGCTCAACCCCTCATCCTCTTCATTGTCTCTTGAAAGCCAACTCCTCAGACATCAGTCTCCTTGTGAGTATCGCCTGAGAATGTTGTCAAGTAAGCAGACATTGGCATACACTTCACATAACAGAAAGAAAGACCTGTTCAACATGAAAGACTTAAAGAAGTCCTTACAGGAGGTCAAAGAAGAGAAAGGTTTGCATGAACTCTATAAGAAGATCGCTGATCCCAGGAAGTGGGATGCTGACAAAGAGAAGTTACATCTATGGTGGACCAAGCTATGTTTATGGGTTGCATTGCATGAATGGAAGAATGTCAAGATTCACTCTGTTGCTGTACTGTCCTGCTTTGAAGAAAAGGTGGAAGCATTCTCTCAGCTCATCATGGAGTGGTGTCTTGACTGCAAGTTGGTGGAAAGGCAAACCAGAGGGACCAATGATAACCCCATCTATGAAGTATATGGAGACACAGCTTGGCCAAAATGGATGGAGCTGCAGGACTACAGCAAGTTTTTCCAGATCAAAATGCCTGCTTGGAAGTCATATAAGAAGTTAAAGGAGTTGCATCAAGGAAAAATGGCCATTGATGGTTTTATCCAGCATTTTGATGTGCTATATCAGGAGGCAAAAGTAGTGAACAAAGAAGCAACTTGGCTTTTGAAAAACACCATTTGCTATTCCGTCTATCTACAGGTGTTCTTGAACATGTACCTTGAGGACTACGATTACAAAGGCCATAAAAAAGCATATGAGAAGATTGGTCATACTATGAAGAAGGTGTATGTGAAACAAGGAACCCTGCAATTTCAGTGAGATTAGAAGGGGAAGTACCTTCCTCCTTTGGATCCACCTCCTCCACTATTCCCATCATCTAGTCCACCCTACTGACCCTTCTTTACTCCTACTGGCACTTAGCTGGAATGGGGTGCTCCAATGGATGTGGATTCACGAGCCTCCACTGGTGGTCCTTCATGTGAAACCTGCATGTGCTTCAACTGTGGAGTACTGGGCCATATCACACATTTCTGTAAAGAGCTGAAGAAGCATGCACAGAGTATGGAAGGATCAACATCAGCAGATGCTCAGATTTCAATGTACACCACCAAAGAAGTGGAAGCCTTTTGGCATGACAAGATTGCTATTGAAGCCAAGGAGAAAGCATCCAAGGTTTTAAAAAAGGACCATTCATAAATGCCAGGGGTGCTTGCAAACTGTATGATTGTACTAACAGAAATTTTCCCAAGTGTACGATATTGTCTGTGTTTTGTGACAGGTTTTCTTTTGAGAGGGGGCCTTACCTAGAGAGCTCAGCACTGGAAGAAAAAGATGGTGTGCTTAATTCCCTCCCATCACATTGTTGCAGTGGTTCGATTTATTCATCTCTTCAATCCCCCACTTTTTCTATGACTTGGACTGTTCCACCTAACCGAATATCCAGTATGCTGACAATGGGAGGACAAATAGTCCTTCCTGTTAATATCAGATACCCACAAGGGGCAATGTGGGGCAGTTTGTCCCTTCAAGCCTTATTGGATTCCAAAGCATCAAACATGTTCATTGATCAATAATTCTGTCTTCAAAAAGGGATTTGTATGACACCAATTCCAAATGTAATCAATGTGTATAACACAGATGGCACTTTGGGATCAATCAGGAAATTTATGCACAAAGTGAAACTCTTCTTGGATGTGCATGGGCATACCAAGTACATTGATGCCTATGTTTCAATTTTAGAATCACACCTGATGTTCATCAGATATGATTGGCTCTACCGCCACAACCCTGAAATTAACTGAATGACAGGCAGGATGTCTTTCACCCATTGTGATGTTTTTTGTCAAACAAAGTCTTGTGAATGTGTCCAACCCTCAATGCTTACAAGAAGTATTGAGCCCAGTATGGAAGAGAAGGTCCTGGTACAGTACCACAAATTCCTTGATGTTTTCTCGCAACAGGAATTGAAACGAATGCCACTCCACAAGCCTTGGGACCATGCAATCAACTTAAAGTCCAACTTTGTACCAAAGAAATGCAGAGTCATCCCACTATCAGACATCGAAATGGAGGAAGGACGAACATTCATCAACAAGGAACTCAAGAAGGGGTCATATGCCCATCAAAGTTGCTGCAAACCTCCCTGGTATTTTTCATCCCTAAGAAGACAGGCAATAAATGATTGGTTATGGACTATTGGTACGTTAACAAGGATACCCTCAAGAATGCCTACTCACTTCCTCTTATTTCGCAGTTGATTGACCATTTGAAGGGTGCTGATTTGTTCACAATCATGGACCTACAATGGGGCTTCAACAATATTTGTATCAAAGAAGGAGATGAGTGGAAGGGAGCCTTTGTCACTCCCATTGGTTCATACAAACCGAAGGTAATGTACTTGATATAACTAACTCCCCTCCAATGTTCCAGCAGATGATGAATGACATCTTCAATGATATGTATACCATCATTATTATTTTCATGGACAACTGCATGGTCTTTACAAAAAGACAGACATTGACATTCCATAGAGACATGGTAAAGGAATTCTTGCAATGCCTCCATGAAAATGATATTTACATCAAACCAGAGAAGTGTCACTTTGAACAAGAGAAAATTGACTTCCTTGGGATGGTCATCTTCCATGAAGGTGTCAAAATGCAAGGGAAAAAGGTCTCCAGAGTAGTAGACTGGCCAACCCTGACATGCCTAAAACAAGTGCAAGGCTTCCTGGAGTTGTGTAACTATTATCATCATTTCATCCCTAATTTCGCAGACTTGGCTCACCCCTTGAATGATCTCACCAAAAAGAACACCTTCTTTAAATGGGGTATGGCACAGCAACAAGCATTTGACAACCTCAAAAGGGGATTCATGAAACTGACTTTGTTGGCATACCCTGACCAGAACAAGGAAATGCACATAGAGACTGACACTAGTGATATTGCAACTGGCAGAGTCTTGTCTATCAAAGGTGATGATGACATATGGTGGCCTTGTGCTTTTATTTTTCATTTTTTTAATGTGCACAAGTGCAATTATCCTATTTATGACAAGGAACTTTTGGCAGTGATTCGTGCGCTAACCAAGTGGAGACACCATCTCTTAGGGCAACCATCATTCAAGATCTGGATGGATTACAAGAACCTCGAATACTGGAAGAAGCCACAAACGCTTTTGCGGTGGCAAGCTTGATGGCATGCATTACTGCAAGAGTTCAACTATGTTATGTATTACAAGCCCAGAACTTCCAATGGATGAGCTGACACATTGTCAAGAAGACCAGATTATGGTGATGTGGTTCAGGATCATAATACTAATATTACATTCCTTCCTGAAACAGTGTTTGCAAAAGAATATGTCCTATCATCAATATTCTACAAGACTCTCCAAGACAAGTCAGAAAAGATGCAATATGAGGAGATTTTAGGATATGATTATGACAAAGACAAAAGAGTGTTTCATAATGAGAGGGGAAAGATTTTTGTCCCTTCTTCCCTGCATACCAAACTACTGAATACATGTTATGATTCTCCTCTTGCAGGTCATGCAGGCCAGGCCTGTACTATTCATCTCCTCTTCTAATATTTCTCTTGGCCTGGTATTACACACAATGCCAAACTCTACTTAGAACACTGCCATGTGTGTGCCCTCATAAAGGGTAGGCAGGCAAACTTATTCCTCTTTCGGCACCAAAACACCCTTGGGAGGATCTTTCAGTTGATTTCATTTCTGATTTCCCTTTGTCAAAAGGATTTGATTCAGTTTGTGTTGTGGACTGATTTTCAAAAGAGGTCATTTTCATTCCTTATGAAAAGACAGTTTCATCCAAAAACTTTGCTAAACTCTTCTTGGACAATGTCTGGTGCATTCACAGTATCCCACATTCTCTGATGTTGGATAGGGGTCCCCAGTTTGTCTTCAATTTTACTACCGAACCTTGTCAACTGCTCAGAATTTCACAGTGTCTTTCCACAGCTTATCATCCTCAGACAGATGGGCAAACCGAGCATTTCAACCAAGAACTCAAGCAGTATCTGTGTGCCTATGTAGCAAAACAGCAAGATTGGATCAATTGGTTGAAAATTGTGCAGTTCCAGCACAACAATGCTCTTATGACTTCAACTGGTACTATTCCCTTCACTATTACATGCAATTATTGCCCTTGTCTTGGCTTCAAAGGAAATGCCAAATCTATGGTGGGATTATATGGGAAAGAGCTGGGTAAGGCGCATAGCAAGATAGAGTAGGCTCTCAAAGAGACACATTGACAGATGATCACTTTGGCCAATCAGAAGTGTTTGGAAGCCCCAGAATACTCAGTAGGCAACAAGGCCTGGTTGTCCACCAAACATCTCTGACTGCCTTATGTGGCCAGGAAACTGACACAGAAATGGATCAGACCCTATGTTATCAAACACATCATGCCGAATGCTGTGGAGCTTCATCTGCTGAATGCAATATAAATCTATCTGATGGTTAATATGTCTCAGGATGTTTTGCCTGGTCAAAAGCCACTTAGACCGGATACCGTTGAAGTATTGGACAAAGGATATAAGGAGTACAAAGTTGAAAGGATTGTGGCATCTTGAATGAACCAGCAGAAACTGGAATATTTAGTCATTGGTGAGGATGGGACAATGAGTCCAATCAGACCTGGGAGCTTGAGGCAAATCTCATGCATACTGTGGATGCTATCATGGATTTCCATGCAAAAAAGCCTTTGGTGCCATGGAAAGTACATGGCATTTCCACATCAGATTTCTTCAGCTTTTTTTGGGAGTGCCCTGATACCTGTGACACCCACAGTAGTGTTATGCATCTTAACTATGAGGCTGTGGTATGACATAGCTTCACCCAGTGTATCTCTTATCTTTGGTCACCATCATCTGTAGTGTATATATTCCATTCACTCCTTGACCCATCCTCATCCTTTCCACCCACCATGTCCACCATCATCCTTGTTTTTCTGTGCCTTGTCACCATTACTTTCCTGTTCACTTTTATCTCCTACTCTTCATCTTCTGCATCTATTTTCATCTCTTTCACTTCCTCAACCTTGCTCTCCATATGTCATGGGTTACCAAGCATCCTATCATGGCTTCCCTTACTATTGAGCCATTTGCCATTCATATCACCATGAGGCACTGACCTGATCTGTTGTGCCTTTGGCACAATCATGCTAGTTTGTATGTTAGAAGAGATCATCAATTTAATTTAAAGGAAATAAAAGATACCTATGTGTAGCATTAATTGCAGAGGATTCCATATGGATGGTGAAGTCCATGGATGCATCTATAGTGAGTTGTGTTACATTGTATCTAAGCAGTTACCCAATATGAAAAGTCATGGCACACCTGATCTGTTGTGCCTTTGGCACAATCATGTGAGTTTTTATGTTAGAAGAATATCTTTTGTAAAGGTTTATCCAATCTGTTGTGCCTTTGGCACAATCATGTCAGTTTTTAAGCTAGAAGAAGTCATCAATTTAATTCAGAGGTAATAAAATAATAATAATATACCTATGAGCAGCATCAATTGCAAAGGATTCCATATGGATGGTGAAGTCCATGGATCTGTAGTAAGTCACATGGCACTGCTGGGGACATGTCAACTGTCTGATGATGGGGTGGTGGTGGTTGTGATGTTAACATGTCATCATCATCTGTCCAATGGCAATGGTGGCAGTGGGACTGGTAACATCATCATCACATCATCACCAGTCTGGTTGTGGTTGTGGTTGTGGTGTTCATCTCATTATACATAGTAATGGCCCATCTGTACTATTTGTGGTAGTGGTGGGAGGGCAGTGAGTGTGATTGAGAGGTGATGGGTGTGTCTGAGGCAACAGCCCCACATTTGACGTGCAGGGCATGCTTCTAAAGTGGTGGGGCTGCATTTGAGGGGGTAGGGCATGCATCTGGGGTGTGTGAGGGTGGGGTGGGTGGCTCAGGTGATCCAGATGTGATCAGGACTGCAGCATGCAGCTGAGACATGGGGGTCTGGTTGAGACACAGGGCAACCAGTTGAGGGCTGGGGTGTCTGATTGAGACATGGGCATGTGTTCGAGGGGTGGGGTTTGTGATTGAGAGGCAGGGCATCCAGTTGAGCCCATCTGAGGCAATGTAGGTACATTCAAAGGCTGGGGTATCCAGTTGAGATGCAGGGGTGCATCTAATGCAATGGGCCTGCATTTGAGGGGTGGGGCATCCAGTTGAGAGGCAGCAGGGGCATTTGTGGTAGTTGTGATGATAGTCATCATCATCATCATCATCTGTGCAGCGGCAGTGGTGGTGGACTGGCAACAATGTCACATTGTTGTCCATCCGGTTGTTGTTGTTGTGGTGGTGGTGCAGGAGTGTTGTTGTCCATTGGTAGTAGACTGTCTCATCATATGTAGGGTCTGCATCCCAT
>JBBPQO010000322.1:0-12121 GCA_038092535.1 Xerocomus subilludens | reverse complement strand
AGTGTCTCACCCCGTCCCAAGCCTCCGCTATCTTTGGTGGACCTACTACCCCCAGAGTCTAACCTTTGGATCGGGAGAGGAGTATTAGTCGAGTCAGGGACTCGATTGTATCGCGGGGGTAATGTTACAATTTTCTCCCCTTTTCATCGCATCCTCTTGTTTATCTTTCAACGTCCCTATCGTTCTTGGCAGGGAACCTTCTACAACAACTTTGGCTTTATTCTCATTTGTCATTCTTCCTCACTTAGTTTAGCTAGTCTCTGACTAAGCCTCATTCTTTGACCTTCTTCTCTTTTCCATCGAGTTCCTTTACCTTCCATCATATTCTCTTCCTTGGTCCGTGCGCGTTCTAGTTTTCCTATAAATAGTCTATCATCTCCTGTATGTTCTCTATTCTCGATCTACGCAATACAAGTGTAATCTTGTCTCAACTCTAGTCCTTGAGTTTAGCTCGATCTCTCATCCTCAGTCTCCAAGTACTTCTTGGATCCTTAGTCCTTTGTTGAGTCTTATCTCAAACCTTTGTTCTCGTTCTCAGTATCTCCTTTTTGAACGTCAAAACTTAGGACGTCGGTCTCTTTGTGAGCATCGCCCTAGGTCGGAATTAGTAAGATAGGAATCTTGGTATGCTTCGCATAACAAAGACTTTCCAAAACTCTATGTCAAATGAATCCACAGTGATGGAGGAACCAAATATATAAACAAGGCATTTTGAGATCAACTCCAAACAGTTGGTACACTTCATGAAACCTCTGCTTTATACACCCCAGAACAAAATGGGTTAGCAGAATGCATGAATAAAACTTTGTCCACTCTTGCAAACACAATGCTCAAGGAATTCAAGCTTCCCAAATCCTTTTGTGCAGATGCAATGTCCACCACTGCTCATGTTACTGCTCAGAGTCCAGCATCTAGAATAAATGGAAAGATCCCATACCAAGTTCTTTTCAACTGATAGGTCCCACCTTCTTCTAACCATTTGGACGTCTGGCATACACCTACACACCAAAGGAACATTGAGGAGGAAAGTTTTGATTCCATGGAAAGAAATATGTCATTACATATATGGACAACAAGCATACAAGCTCTTAGACATCAAATATTGAACCATCATCTCTAGTCAACATGTTACATTTGATAAAGCTGGAACCATTCCAGAAACCAAATCAGCTCCATGGAATAACCCCACTGTTGAGGGACAGTGGGAGAGTCTACTTCCAGAGCCCTCTTGTCAATTGGAACACAACCATGATGATGATAACAACCAACATCCACCCAATCTCAGACCAGTGGGAGATGAAGACATGATCCAGCCAGACATCCTAGAATGACCAGCTAGTCCTATGATCCAAGAGCTTGCAGATTGCCTTGAACAACTCCACCTCGATGTCATTCCAGAACCTGCTCCACCAGTTCTGGTTGTTCCACCAGATCCAACATTTCTGGCTATTTCACAAGTCCCGGTGATTCCACCAGCCCCTAACATTCCAGCCCAAACTCCAGCTCCTCCTGTAGTTCCTACAACACATAAAAGTGATAGACAATGTCAACCAGCAAATAGGAACAAGAAGTATCAATGTACTCTGGACAAGGAAGCTGAAAGGCACAAAAACCAATATGAATGAGCACAACATTCAGAACCACCAGAACTGCCAGAACCACTGGCACCTCCAGAAGATGAGCTCAATATCCCAGGTGCCTTTTTCATATCTATAGAGAACATGGAAGACTTTATATTTGCTGGGTCTGCAAAAGTCAACTCTGATGAGTCTCTTCCCAAATCACTCAAGGAAGCCTATTTAGGAGTGGATTTGGAACTATGGAAGTCAGCAATGGAGGAAAAACTTCAAAGTCTCAATTCCAACCATGTTTATGAAACAGTTCTCATTCCAGAAGGTGTCACTCCAATTACATCCAAGCCTGTCTTTCATATCAAATGTGATCAACATGGAAATTTGGGATAATACAAGGCTTGGATAGTGGCATGAGGTTTCACTCAAAAGGAGGGTGTGGATTATCAGGAAGTCTTTGCTCCAGTAGCAAATCTTGACTCAGTTTGCACCTTGATTGCCTTGGCTGCAAAACATGACCTGGAATTAGATCAAATGGATATCTTGACAGCCTATATAAGTGGAAAACTGGAGGAGAACCTATACACGCTACCTCCAGAGGATGTTTCCATCCAACCTGGATATTGTTGGAAGCTCCACCATTCCTTATATGGGCTAAAGCAGGCAGGACAAACTTAGAACAAGACTTTGGACCTGAAGCTCAAAAAGCTCAGGTTTGTCTGTCTAAATGTAGAGACATGCCTCTATGTCTTCTGGAAGGATGGACAAGTCTGCTTCCTTGTTGTCTATGTGGATGACCTACTATTAGTTGCCTCTAGCTGGAAGTTTATGGACTCCATCAAAACCAAACCTGCAGCAAGTTTTAAAATGCAGGACCTCAGAGGGCAAAATACATTCTCAGAATTGAGATCAAACAGAACCACAAATTTCAAATAATATTGTTGTTTCCATCACAATATTCTTACACAGTCCTAGAGTGCACTGGTATATCCACTTGCAAGCCCATATGGACCTCTATGGTGCATAGCTCCCCCCTCTCTGCAACTGATCCAGAGGATGATTTGGTCATTCCAGAACAGGTCATTGGGGGACACAATGTCTCATATCTCACCATCATTGGATCTCTAATGTATCTTATGGTTGGAACCTGTCTGGATATTGCATACACCATTGGAACACTTAGTTGTTTCAGTACCAAACCCAAACTGGCACATTTGAAGGCTGCAAAACATGTACTCAGGTATATCCAAGCCACAAAGGACATGGACATGGAACTGAGATTTGATGGGACAGAACTCTCCATGGATTTAGACCTCCATGGATATTCTAATGTGGGATGGTCTCAGAATCCCAACAACTCTCAATCCACTCCTGGTTTCCTATTCATAAGTAATCATGGACCTATTTCCTGGTCTAGTAAAAAACAAAGCATGGTCACACTCTCTACCACAGCATCAGAGTGTATTGGGCTTAGAATGCTGGACAATACCATGCTTGGCTTTGGACCTTCTTTGATGAAATTGAATATCCACAGAAGGGGCCAATTGGATTGTTCTGTGATAATCAAGCTGCCATCATCCTATCTAGGGATCCACAGCTTTGAGCACAAACCAAACATATCCAATGGAAATATCACTTTGTCTGGAATGACCTGGGTGGCAAAGGAGAAGTGATTGTCTGCTATGCTCCAACTGGAGATATGGTGGCAGGCATACTCATAAAACCACTTGTAAGAGATCAACACTGGAAGTTCATTAAAGCTATGGGACTATGGTTACACTTGAATGGGCAAAAGGACCCAATTGACCTGAGGATCTGAAGGTGTTTCCAAAAGTTACCATGCTGATCCAGAGTTTCCATGCCTTCAGAAACATCAGATTGTTTCAGATACTTTTCATACAGGAACTCAAGTGACTTGAAGCATCTGAAGGATCCAAAGATTTGAGACCTTTCCAGAAATTCCCATGCAAACCCAAAGTTCCTGTGCCCTCAGAACTGGATATACTTCATGCAATGTATTTACTTCAACTTTTCTGTTTCTTTTGATATTACAGCATCCATTACTTAAAATGATGTCCTTCTTTCAGGTTTGTCACAGCATGATTTGAAGCAAGTGTACCTCTGCCCATAGTATATATACCTTCACTCCACTTACAGGTACGTAAGTTATTTTCACCCTCTTAGGTAGTGGTTGAGGTGAGTTTACTTTTACTTTGTTTCATTTCATTCCTAGCTAATGTACTGTAGTACTGGGCAATCCATGCCTTTTGTCTAGGTGAATATAGTCATTTTTTCCCTCCTTGGCAGTGGTTGAGTACTGGGCAATCCCTGCCTTTTGTCTAGTTTCTGTCACTACCCACAAACATTGGGCCACATTCTCCACCCTGCCCTGGGCCTGCCTGCAAACCATTGAGCCACATTCCCACCTTGTCCCAGGCCTGCCCACAAACATTGGGCCACATTCCCCACCCTCCTTCAGGCCTGCCTGCCAATGTCAGCCCACATTTCCTACCCTGCCCTGGGTCCACCTGCCAACATTGGGCCACATTCCCCATCCTGCTCCAGGCCCACCCACCAATGTTGGGCCATATTCCCCACCCTGCCTGAGGCCTGGTTAGTAATATCACACAATCCTATAGATCAGTATATACAGGCCTGCTATAAAATTATTGCCATATATACCCCTGGGGTCTTCCACAAATGTCTGGTATATCTTCCACCTGGCCTGCCTCAGGCTGCTAACAAATGGTGGACTAATTACAGGCAGGCTGGTAACAAACTTGGAAGAATTTCACTGAAGTCTGTGAAGTGTCCATGTAAGTTAGTACAAAGACACTGCCCAGTGGACACACTGATAAAGTCCAAACACCACCACAGCAGAGCTTTAGCATGTGACAACCAGTGTGACTTCAACAACAAACCAGCTGAACCAAAAACAAGGAATCTCAACATTCTCTCTATTAATTCTGCTTGTTCAAGTTCACTTGAGTACATGTAGTATAAAAACTAATTCTTACAAAGTTGGCAGCCTGCATCAGCCAAGGCACAAGGTGATGAAGGATTTAGTCTGTGTGTGAGAAGTGGAGTAGATTACCTTTCTTTCCTTTCCTCTTGCTATGTCATCTAGCCACACCTGTCAGCTACTGTAGTCACAGTCTCATTCTTTTCGCCACAGAAACCCTATAGTCTTTACTTGTCACATCTCTGCCCATACAGAATCCTCATGCTGCAATCCAACCTGACTTCAGCACTGACAAATTCACACCTACACAATGACAACTAGTAGACAACTTCAGTATCTCACATCAAGATGCTGCACAAAAACTTGCCGACCTCTGGCAAGCACAAAATGCCTTAGAACATCAAGACTGGGACATTCAACAAGACAAAGAAGCTGAACAGGCTTGCTAAGCCCAAGAGCAATTCTGCATCCAGCAAGAGGAAGTAGAGCACAACAGGCAGCAGGAGAAGGAAGACACCCAGAAAGAGGAGCATAAGAAAAACCAAACAAAATTCCTACCATTTGCTGACATCCCTCCATCCTCCACCATTTCCATCACTCCATCACCTCTTGCCCTGCATAAATTGTGCAAGGGAGAATTTGTTCCCCTATATTTTTTCACCAATATAGGTTTGGCAGACACCCAGTCACTATTCCACTCAGTTGACAAAGACACCCTCACACTTATGCCTGACAAACATGGGCTCCATGCCTTTGTGCCCATCGCAGCAGCAAAAGCAAAACAATCCATCGTCAATGACAAAGACCTCATGTGGACCCAAATTAATGAAACAAGCCATCAAGAAGGCAGACTTGCCCCAAGAATGGATCGAAGCCCTCTTCAGGTTTTGGATGAACCTTGGTGTCCACCCATGGCACCATAACACAGATGAAAATGCCCAACAAGCCCTCATACTATATCAAGCTGCCTACTGCCAATGGCGGCATAACACCCCTGGCACTCCCACCTCCTTCAATCTGAAGCACCTTGACAAAGAAGCCCTGCTCAGGTTCAGATCAAAGATAACCCAGCAGAAGTTTCAGGTCCAAGAATGCAAAGCGAAAGAGGCAAGTCCATGTTTTCTCTGATCTAACCCCAAAAACCATACAACTAACACTCATTGCACCAACCCACTCCACTCCTTTCCATGCCTATGACCCACCCATGCTTTGCATGGTCCATCTACTGTATTGGCTTCATGCCCACATTTGGACCTTGGAATGGACCCACTATATGGTGTTTTAATGCATGTGGCACCATTGTCCTGCACATGGTCCCATCCTTCCATGTGTTTCCACAACACCAACCCCTCTACATACCTGGGCTTACATGCCCACCCCCTTTCTTCATCCTACATGGATCTGCTGCACGACACAGATCTGCCACATGCACCCTATGCTGCTCCATGCAACTTGCCTGTCCACAACATATAGGTAGCAGACCAGCTACTTGCCACACTAGCCACCCTGCAGAGCACATCATCTCCCACATCCTCTAACAGTGCAATCACTGCCATGGCACACCATAGCCCACCCTTCAAATTCCACAAACATGCCTTTTCCCCACCCATGGATGCCCATGTCCCACAGCACAAATGCAGCCATTCCTTTTGTACTCCAGACAACCCTAGTGCTGCAGAGAATGAACCTCTTCCACCATGTGCAGTATGCCTCAGTATCAAATTGCATGAGAGACCAGTTATCAAATATTCCTGGGACCACACATCTGGGACAACAAATTGCAGACATATTCCAAGTGAGTCAATAGGGCCCTTGTTGCAAAGACCACAGGTCAGCACCTCTGCAGTAGATGGCAGTGCAGGAAAGGATCTTATGACAAACACTCCCATGGACATGTCTGCTTGGGATGTGGCTCAGCCACACATAGAGCTTTCTAATGCCCTCATGCACAGAAAGTCTTGTGGGGTGCAAACTTCCTATAAGCCAGAAGCATGGTGCAAACTCATCGAGGTGGCAGGTCTTATGGATGCCTTCAGTAACATTCCACATGGCCTTACACATGGGTTCAAAGTAGATTTTCCTATCAGTGCACATTCACAGATACTCCCTAATTTTGTGTCTGTTAATATTTTCCATGAACAATTTGATGAAATGGTACACAAGAAAGTGTCCAAAGGTAGATACATTGGTCCATACCCACATCATGAGTACAAGAATTCCCCTATATAGTGTGTCAATGTCACACATTCTTTTATATCTCACCAAGGGTTTCTAAAGGAATAAAAGGGTTTATATTGTATACATCTCAATGAGAGATGTTTACAAGTTGTGAATACAATTTGACACTAAATAAGGACAATATATGACTGCATATGACCTTATCTGATGTCATTGTAAGGACACATCTGCTAGCAGGTGAGCCCTCCATATATTGGAATATAAAGGTTTCCCAATAGATATAATTTTGTGTTAATATGCCACATAGTTGGAAAAGCTTACATTTAATCACAACATAACTATGAATGCTACTTCCTGTGGATCCTACATATAGTATGTGAATGATGCTTCCTGCCAATGGTTTATAAAGGAATTTATTCCAAGTCACCACATGACATATGGTTACAAGTGAATACAATTTGAGGATTGGACTTGATACAACTTTATTTATATGATGCTAGCAGGCAAATTGCCAACAAATGTAATTTTGGTGTTAGTGTGATATTCTCAACAAGGAGCAACTCAGTGCAATCTAGCATGAGGCCTTTGCTTTTGGGGCTGTCTGAAATCAACATGAAATTAATGGTGTCAATGCGTCTGTTGCCTGCATTGAATGCAAATATGCATAAAGGCAAGTTGGCAATTGCTCATCATGTGAGTGGCCGAGGCCATGGAGTAGAGCAGTATATGATTGCAGGCAATATCTGAAGTCCAAGCTTTCAAAATCATGCCTGAATGCAAGAAAGGATGGTATTAATGTCCAATCATATATACTAGGGGGTATGGTGGTGTGCAGCAAGGTCCAAGTGATTTTGCAAGCACATTTTCCAACATTAGGATAGGCAGTGGTAGGTGCAGTTCTAATTGGAAGTGAGGTGTCTTAGTAGCAGGAACATGCTCTGCACAATGGTTGAAACATTGACCACTCACTCACTAAAACCTCTCATTGTCTTCACTACCTTTGCCACAACATCCACCTTGTTAGAAGTTTCATTGTCCTCATCCTCATCCTCATCCTCATCATTGTCCTCATCATCCCCATCCCCTCCCCATCTCTGTCCTCATCCTCATTCCCCTTGTCCTCATTCCCTCTGTAATCCTGGTAATATGGCCCCTGCATCACAATGTCATTGCCGTCTTCTAATTCCCTGTTGGTTTCAATGGACAATGCAGGCACATGATCAACTATATTATCCAGACCAATATAGCCCACCCCAATGCCTGTGAATAGAGCAAACATGTCTCAATCCACAAAACTACTTCATTAGTACATTTGAAATTGAAACCAGGTCAGATGACAGGCTCACATATTCACATAGAATGCAGCCCAATCATCCTCTTCCCCCTGAAATCTTGCCAGCAATGCCCCCACTTGCAAAAGTTTGTGTGTACGTCCATCCAAGAATGCAGGGATAAGGTGACAACCACAGATCACCAGTGAGAAATCTAAGAATCCGAAAGGGTCATGGTTTGCACAATCTGGGACAAACCCTACCTTTGGCAGACAGGTCTCTTTGAAGCCACATCTGTGATGCTGATCAATTCCAAGCCAATGAACCCAGAGAACTTCCATGCTCTGCTTAGAGTGACTGACCCATCCCAGATAGAAGAGCAACTTGAGATGGAAAGCATGGAGAATCTGGGCATATCAGAATGGGTGGGCTTCATTCCTTGAAGATGTTATGATGACATCACTGCAGGTCATTCATATTGTATTGTAGTCACAGCAGATATTGTAGGTAGTGTAGTTAATGTGCAATATTTTGAACATAACAACAGTGTCAGCATTCATGAAATGCACATTATTATGCTGCTCCGAAGTGAACATTTGCTCATCACTATCGAAATCTAAATCAAGAAGCCTGGCCAGTAAATGGTCCTTTAGAGACTGCATAAAATTCACCTTACCACTGGAACCATCATCAGAATCTGCAGTGCAGACTAGAAAGACCACACTACCTTCAGTGCAGGATTGCCCTGGTTCTCCAGCAGGAATTGGGGGGGGGCTGAAGACATTGTTGGTTCTCAGTCTGTTGGACATGGAATGATGTATCTGCAGGCAGGAATCAATTTCCTCATTCTCAGTTGCCATATCTTCCAGTGAAGATTGCCACCTGAGAAATGTTTGTTGCCTCTCCTGACTTGCAAATTGCACCTGTACCACCTTCTTGTTGGAAAAATAATAAAACCATTTGATGAGCCTGTGTGCTCATTCTTCCTGATGATATTGTTATCTGTCATTGTGTGAATCATAGGTTCAGGCGAACACTCACAACTTGCATTGTGTATAAATCTATAGTTCCAAACATCTTCATTGTCCTCCTGTAGTCTCCCAATGCATGGAACTTGTATGTGTTGATGTTGAATTTCTTTGGCAACAACCCAGACCTAGTGGGCTTCTTGTGGGGGCCTAATTGATGTTCAGCAAGTTCCTTTCTCTGCCCTTGAACTGATTCATCAGGCATTTCTTTGGTTTCAAATGCAGGACAGGTGACATGGTGGAATTTTCACAATTGTGTGCTGAGGCAAAGCAGAGCCTGATGGAGTAGAGTGAGAGTGTCATCTGTGTGAACCCTCAGTCTTGCCAGTACATGCCATTTGGCCAGATGAAATAGGAGGGTTTGAATAATTTCCTCATGCACAGGTGGTAGTAGCCCTTCAAAGATAGGGATAGAACACTGCATGTCATGGTAGCTATCATTGGCCCAGTGATATATGTAAAGTGCTCCTTACCTGAAGAACATTCTGAAAGTGCCATGCAGGACACTGACTAGTATGGGTGATGTTGTCTGGGAAGTGATGGATGACACCTAGTCCAAAAGATGGAACTGCAGTAAACCTATGAAAGAGTGAGGTTTAACTATCATAAGTGAGAGTCTTAAGTGAGAGTTTGAAAACCAATACCTTTTGTTGAGTATATTGGTGCAAGCAGGATCAACTGTGTGGACGATTCTGATCAAGTGCTTGAAGATTGACTTCAATATCCCCAAGTTGAACTCATGCAGTAGGTCGACCACAAGCATATGAAACACATAAAATCCAAGATGGGAGAGGTGCTTAATGAAAGCATTCTAAATTGCATGCCAGACCATTATTTTTACTACATGAAAGGTTGAAGGCACTTACCATAGTTGGGACAAGTGAATGGGCTTTCAAGAGGTGCTCCACCACCACACTCTTCAAGGGCCTGCCAAGGTTATAGATGGCCTGCTTGGCATCAATAACCTTCTGCCAATAATCAACATGGGTATGTGTTAGTAGGATACAGGCGCGTTCAGAGCTACGAAAGGCCAGTAAATCTCTGGAAGTGTACGCTCCCCAGCTCGCCGACAGCCGCGCGGAGATCGCTGCCCTTCACCGCGAGCTCTCTGATGCAAAGGGATCGCAACGAATGGCTGCCGAGTTTAAGCAGCGTCTGGATATTCAGAACATGGAACTTCGCCACGCACGGGAGGTATCGTCGGCACTGAAGAAAGAGTTCAACCAACTCGAGACTCTCCTAGAGGACCGAACCTCGGAACTCAAAGGCGCGCAAAGTTTTCTCACAACGGCTGATGCCTTTTCTGGCGCAGAGGTTACCAGTACTCTTCAGAGGCTTAACGCAGAAGTACTGCAAAGTACTGCGTTCATGGCGGAGACCATGGTCGAGCAATTCTTCCACGAGACGCTGTCGAGAACGTCAAAGACAGATGAAGAGCTTGTCTCTTGCAAACGAGCATCAGCTGCGATCGGAGACACAATTGTCTACTTCCTCGGCACGAAGAACCATAGGGACGACCCCATTTTGATCCAAATCGCATTCCAGGCGTATCTGACATACCATCTGCGTTGGATTGCATGCGCCTGGATTATCGG
Organism: Xerocomus subilludens; assembly: GCA_038092535.1. Taxonomy (NCBI): domain Eukaryota; kingdom Fungi; phylum Basidiomycota; class Agaricomycetes; order Boletales; family Boletaceae; genus Xerocomus; species Xerocomus subilludens. Next base: position 1,516 of record JBBPQO010000322.1, on the reverse strand, counting down.
GGGAGATGAGATCCATAACCGGTTCCTCGATGCAATTTACCACAGTTTGCATGATAAGGGTGAGTAGTCGCCATAGGCCACCCAATGAAGATATTCACGCACATCATCAGAGGCACAGGCCATTGCTGGTCGCTGGCGCGCCCTGACACGTGCGCACGTCCCATCGACGTCACTCGACGACTCCCAGATCGCGTTTCAAATCGCGACCAAGATGATCTCCGGCTTCGGCGACATCCTCCTCACTGCTGGATGCACTGCACCGAAATCAGACATCGGTGCAACCCTCTCTTCTAAATTTGCCGAAAAACTTTCCTTCTTGGTTTCTTTGGCCCTCCGCGTGAACAAGATCGTTGGCGAAGATGTTACGTCTGGCGATTTCGAAGTGTTGGCAATCCCGCCAGGGGACGCGTTTGATGTCACGACGATGGAAGATTCTTACGACGATGGGGGTTTCGCGAAGGAAAGAGGGGGCAACATGTGCAAGGTCCTCTGCGCAACAGACCTAGGCCTCAGGAAGAAGACACGGGTGGGAATGACCGGGGAAAAGCAGTGGGAGACAAAGGTCTTGCTCAAACCCAAGGTCGCACTCGAGTCGGTCATTGAGATCATGGATGAGTGAGAAATCTGGGTTGATGTCCCAAGAACCGTGTTATTCTCTTGACGCTTTGCCCTGCAGATTTTTGTTCCTTAGTGTTGTATTGAGTATATGAAGTACCAGTCTTTCCATGACTTTCTCGATAAAACAGTGTCTGTTATGTATGTTCGTCGTTCTGCCGTCCTTTCTCAACAGGCTATGCGCCCGTGAGCACTCTCGTGTTAGATCACAATCAGACTGATTTTACAGACTGATTACTTGACTTGGGTCGGCGCCGTGTACGCGATCATGATGACCCAAGACTCTTCTGAGTATGGAAAGCCTACCGGGCATGCTCACTCTCACGGCCTGGGGTGCTTCTTTCTTTTTAGTCTGGTTAGATGTGATTGGGGGACACGGGACACTGCTATGTCATAATGCCCAAGGACAAGAAAGGATAACCGATTGTGTGCATATTGTCTGAGTCTGGTGGATGATAGTGTTGCCACAAAGTGAATTGGAGTGAACTGAGGTGTATTTTTTTGTGTGCTTTGAGTCAGTTTGACTAAACAAAGGTGCATGAAAGTGACTTTGTCTGCCTTCGGAAGTGGGACAAAGTGGTCGGGAGTATGGACTGACATTCCACCCAATCATGGGTGATTATCAATTAGTGAAGTCCAATAGGTACTAAGTCTACTCATTCTCAGTCTTCATCAGGAAAAAGGCAAAAGTCTTACTGTGACCAAACACCAACTAATTTGAACTTAGCAAGCTAATGATGGCTTGCTTAGCCACAGCAGTGTGAGAAGCCACATTAGCATGTTAGTCAAGACTTGCTAGCATCCATCACCTTCATTACCTTGCATGGCCACCCATGTGCACTCTCACCCTCTGCCATGCATATCCACACACACACCACTGTCCCTCATCCCCATTCCACCA
>JBBPQO010000321.1:0-12171 GCA_038092535.1 Xerocomus subilludens | reverse complement strand
CTTGAATGCATAGGTAGTGCACTCCTTCTGCTGGAGGGAGAGAAAAACAGACACCTTACTTTTGTTCTGCAAAAAATACTCCCCCAGCTCTATAATATGTTCTATTGTAAGCCCTGGGACTTGATAGAGCTGATTGGTGGCAGAGCCAACAATAGTCAGCTTGTCATGAAACTGAGTCATGATGGTGTCATTCAGGGTTCAAATCAAGTTGTTTACCATATTGATGGCAACAATACTTGACCATTGATCATCCTTTGGAGTAGCCGATGTTCTACCCCACTTGCTATCACTAGGGTGATGACTTGGAGTGACCTGGGAAATGGATGGGAGGAAAACAGACAATGACAAGTGTACAGATGGTGAAAAAAGAAGGGAGGGATTGGAGGAATAGGTGATGTCAGGCAAGAATATTAAGTACTTGCACTTGCTACTACTTGATTCAATAGTGGTGCCAGCCTGGGGTGAGACTGCTTCAGGGGCTGGAAGTAATGGGAAAATATCTGGGGAAGTATTGATTGCGGTTGTGGAACTGGAAGAAGTAATGGGTGCAGGTGGGACATTGTTGATTACAGAGCCCTTATAGCACCACCAGATCCTACAGCAATTGACAGACTATGAGAGCTGTCTGTGCCACTGCCAGTAATAGCAGTAGCTCCTGTGATAACCTAATTGGACCCGGTTGGTGCCACCCAAGGGAATAATATCTTCCATTTGCTCTAGATACTTCCAGCCACTATTGCGGAACTGTTTCATTGCCAAGTTTATCTAGTTAGTGTCAGTATGGACTAGAAGTTAGTACTTATATACTACCTTGTGTGAGGTATATGTGTCAAAGACTTCAGTGGCAGCAGTGCCCTATATATTTTCCCCTTTTTGTTGTCCCAATGCAAGCCTGATTGTGCTTGATAGGTTGATATAGTGGAGTACACTGACTTAAGCTAGAGAGAATTCAGTATATATTATTTGACAAATGGCAATTGTACATTACTCCACTTGTTCTGGAGACTCTTGCTGTCCTTGACTTTGCCTGCAGCACAAAGGTGTTTGATGTGCTCAGCAGTATTGTTGAAGGTGGTGTCCTTGAAGCTCCCACCCACTTGTTCTCTCCAATGTTGATGAATACATTCTACAAGGGCATCAATCTCATGCTCATTCCACCTTACCATCTTAGCTTCATTGATGGAGGCAGATGTAACTTGAGACATAAGGATATTCAAGAGGTGGTTGAGATCTTCTACAAGCAAGAGGAGTTGTTGGTGCAGAATTTGTTATTTGTGATCTTGATAAGGATGGTGCAAATCAAAGGGCATAGTGTATGTTGAGACAGGAAAGCAAAGTTTGTGAAGTTTGGTTCTCTGATGGAACAGCAGGCATCAAGCTGGGCTTACTGCCACAAAAAAAAGTTGTACATACTCAGCTACTTTTGGCTACTTTTTTGACAGTGCCATCCATTCTGGCTCTAAATGTGCAGTGCCCCATAATACCAGCAGACCCCTTTGGAATTCACCATTTCTAACAACTATTAGAGACACCAGCACACTTGCACCACCACCATGAGCCCCCTCATGAGCCCTCCCCTTGTGAACACTGTTATCAGGCCATTCACCTTCCAAGGCAACTCCTCATGCTTGCCCCTCAAGCTCCTTTTCTATGCCACTGCCCAACACTGCAACAATGACCACCCCTCCTCTGCAGATGACTCCTACTCTCCCCAGCATGGTCCTGGCATGTCTGCAAGTGCATGAATCTTGTATACAAGGGTCAACTTTGACACCCTCACTTCCTCCATCTATCCTCTGCTACCTCCCCTCCCCACCACCTTGCTTGTGACATCTCTTCCACAAACCCCTCAAGTGTCCCTCATCTTTCTCCTTGTCTCTGGGCTGTGCAAGATCCAATCCTTTGAGCCTGAAATGACTGTTTGGTGGGTCAAGGAGCTTGTATGGAACATGTGGCCCACACATGATGCTGGTCCATTTGATTTCCATTCCATCTGCTTGGCCTGTTTGATGCATATCTCTTATTTCTGCACTGATTTAGACTGGCAAGACAAATGCCCACCTGCACCATCCTATCTCCAAATACTATATCTAGGCAAGACATTGCAGGATGACAATTCACTACTGGATGCATATTAGTTTTTTTTACTGTCCTTTTCAGGCAACCTTTCCATGTGGGAAAATTACTATCAAAAATGCACATACACTGCCCAGCCTTCACCTCCTCAACAACTCACAGGAGTCTGCCAAAAAGGGTGGCATTTGTCCTAGATAGACCTTGCACATGCACTCTGTGTTGATTGAGAGAGAGGAAATGAAAAATAAAAACATCGAAAATTTGAGGTTCCAAGGGGTTTCAGAGTAGGAAGGCAGTGTGCCTCTGGGAGTGCAGATCACTTATTTGTTTGACACAGTAGATCAACCAATGAAAGTGTGTATATAGATGGAAAGATAGAGCTCAAAGACAATTGGCATTGGCTATGTGCAAAGTGGTACCTATGTTGTGATTGTGAGTGGAATTACATTGACATCAGTGCATGCTGGAGGGCCTTGTAAACATCTGCCTCTATTTGCACCTCTACCTTCTGCTCCTCAAGTCCAGAACCAGTGGTGACCCTCAGTGCTTCCTGTAAGTTGGCATGAATGGTCTTGCATCAATATGTTCAAGTCAGAATCTATTAACACAGATATGAGAGAGATGCTGACCTCAAGTGAGAAAAACTTGAGTGGGGCATCCCAACCCACATGTGTAATTGTCAACTTGTTACCTGGGTGAACGTTTGCAAAACTGCCAGAGACTGTGTGTGGATATCAGTTATAAAAAATGAGACACAGTCATAGAATATACTTATCAAACCATTTTGTTGATGGTGGGTCTCAAGATTCAATGACCTCCACAATACCAGTATGAAGGGATTTGATCAAAGGGAGGTGGTTTGCCAGGATGCTCATATCTCCAGATGTGGCTGAAATGTTCACTTGGATGACATCTTCAGAAGTAAAGACAGTCTGACAAAATATATGAGTATAAACTGAGGCTCAGTGGGGCAGTTGGGGGAAGACATAGCAATAACTTGATTTTGTGGATAATCCCACTCTGCTGGGAATTGAATGCCAAAGAGATAAACTTGGATTTGATGGTGGACAAAGCCAAACAAAATGCAGCCATCTTCTGGGGAGTAGTGCATATCTGAGCTGTCCTGCATTTGGAGAGGAACTGAGGGCAAAAGAGATGAGATGAGACAGTGCTTACTATTGATTATCGAGATTACCAAATCAAGTAGTGTGAGTCTGGCCATGTCATGGTAAAAGAGCACACAAAAACACTGGATTGATGAAGTAGAAGATAGCAGTATTTGTATGACAACTAGAATACTACAAAGTATTGTGAGGAAATGTCCACTTCTCTGAGTTAATAGCATCTAAATTGATCAACACATACAGCATAATCATAACTGCTGTGCCTGTATTAACTTGAAGCCAGTTCTTGAGATTGGTAGGCTGAACAAATGGGAGTATTAGCTGAGACAAATGCAAGAAGCCCTTTTCCTTCAAGATCTCTCCAAATTGCATATACTTGATTCCATCTCAGTTTTGTTGATCATGGTGATCAAGATACTTGAACCATGAAATGATGTCTGGGATCTCAGAGACATTGGCATTGACTTGGAATGGAGATGGAGAACATGTGTTATTCAAGGAAGACATGGGTTGAGACATTGGTGATAAACTTTGGATGTCATGTACAAAGGCAGCTGGAGACTGGTGTTCACCAACATTAGACTGAGATCTGGTAGCATAACTGCCAGCTGGATTCCATAACAGCAGTGGAAAGATGATGACCTGGGGGGCAGACTGAGAGTGGCCCTGGAATATTGTGCCAGAGCATGCAGCATGAGTAGTTGCCACAGCATCCCCAGGCTGCTGCTGGGTGCTGACAGTGCCTTGTGTAGTCGTGCAGCTTTGAGGCCATGCATCTTGAAAGGTGATTGTAGGGGGCTTGTTGTCAATCATTGCCCTTCCATCCAACTAATGTTACATGTTCAATAAATGGTGAAATAAGACAATAAAATATGCATGATCTCGACTGCCCACATTGATATGCCATGGTGAGTGAGGGCATAGCAGATGTTTCTACCAGGCAGATTCTAGCAGTAGACTGGACTCTCAGGTCCCTTTGAGTGTCACACACATGTCCAATGTTCTTGCAGCTTTTTGAACATTTCTTGATGCTTGATTGTTTCATCTGTGTTGTGAGGTTTGGATGCTACATTTGAACATTTTTTGCTGCCCACAGCTTGAGCATTTGCATGCTAAGGGAAAACAGTCAGAACAAAGAAATAAATATAAAGAATAAAAATCTGATCACACATACTAGGTCATTCTTGTTGTTGTAACCAGCAGAGCCTGATTCCCTATCTTTGAAGTACACAACCACTTTCTTCAACACATGTGTTGATGGTTTTCCAGTGTTAGTGGACTTTGATATGATGAGTGATCTCATTTGAGTCTTGAAAAGAGCAAGTTCATCTTCTGTGGTAATTGACATAGCACTATCTTTGGCTTTGTTGCAGTCCAGTCAGTATTGTAGCATAATGTGGTGAGGAGAAAGGATGAGTTTATCAGCGACAACCATATGTAGTTGAGCAAGTGAAATTTCAGATGAGATCTCGAAAGGTAAGTTGGTTCTATCGCAATGAACAGCACACTGAATAGTAAAAGCTAGTCAAATAAAATAAAAGAGTACTCAGTACTATAACATGGATGGACAGTCAGATAGAAATACTTACAGCATGTCTGAGGATCATATGCTTCTTCAGATTTAGGCTTCAACTTGCCAGACTTTGTCAATGACTGGGTTGGAATACATCATCTTTTTCCTTTAGTATAGCTATTCTGACAAATGCCAACACTGTCATCACTGCCAGAGACATTCATATTGAAGTCTTCTTCTTCTGAGTCACCTGGGCCTGCCACAATGATGCTCAGAGCCTTGCTGACAAAGTTGCCCCCATCCATTAGTGTATCTATGTCTGCTGTGTCAGTGGTATATGGTTGAGGACTTGATGGATGGTAGTCATGGTACTTGTACTTAACCTCTTCTATAGAGTCAAGAGGATCAGCTGGAAGCAAAGGCTTGAGCCTGGCCTGAGTCACAGTATTTGATCCAGATCCCAACCAAGATTGAAAACATTGATGCTTGGTACAGTGGGACTGACTTGGGGATAATGGTGTTGAATCAATAGTAGCAGTTGACTGACTTTGAGCATTGTGAGTGTTACAATTCTTGGCTATATGTGATATTCCCCTATCTTTTCCTCAATGATATCATCCCTCTCTGTCATCCTTCAGCCCTAGCAAGGGGGTCAACCCTCTGTCATCACTTACTATCCTCTGTCCTCATCCTCGTCCTTATTCCTCGTCCTCAGTCCTTGTTCCAGTCCCAGTCCTTGTCCTTCATCATCCTCATCATCCTTTATTCCTCTTACTGTCCTCTGTTCTTCCCTGACATCATCATTCTACTGTCCTTATTTGGAGATCTCTTTATGCCCTCCTTGTCTATCTTTCCCTGGGACTTATCTGGGATTCTCCTGGGACTTGTCATGCCTCAAGGTCATCTAGATCTTCTTCTCTTATATGATCTTCCATTTCCTTTCTTATATTAACTTCCTTTGTCCCTATGCCTCTTTGATCTATCAGACCCTCTACACAAGGCTTATCTCCTTTGTTATCTCTGTTATCTCTTGTCATCTTGCTGACTTCCTATTCTTTAACATTCTCCGATATTCATCATATCTCTCTTATCCTTTATCATCTCATTTACTCATCATTCTTAGACATTCTTCTCTATTTGCCTCCCCTAAACTCTTCATCTCTAGTACATATATCCTGTGATACCCTTTTGTATTCTCATTCTTGATCTGCACAATACAAGTGTAACATCTAGTCTCAATCCTTTGAGTTCTTTGGAACTACCCTCAGTCGAGTCTTAGCTTGATCCCTTGTCCTCTTAGTTGTCTCTTAAAAGCCAACTCTTCAGACGTCAGTCTCTTGGTGAGTATTGCCTAAAGATGTTGCCAAGTAAGCAGACATTGGCATATGCTTCATGTAATAGTGAGAGTGATGTTCTTGATTTACCTCAGGCTGAGGCTTCATGACCTGTTGAACCTGAAGGTTGGGTGGTTGAGTACTATTAGCACAAGCAGACCAAGTCTGGCTTTCATATGGGATGCACTCATCCTCAACTCCAGCAGATACACAACACTGGCATATAGCACTTCCAAATGGATACTGGCAGCCAAGCTTCTTTGTTTGACAGCATTCATAGGTAGTTTTGCATGTTGATTTGGTTGTGCCAACAATCAAGTGATTGTAAGTAAGATAAAAAATCATTTACAGTAGTTACTGGTAAAATACCTTTATTTGCTATAGTACAAGCTAGATGAGGTTACTTGGAAGACCTAGATGTTCGAGGCCAAGCCTCACCTCACCATGTGTTTGCTGCATGTCAATTGTATGTCACAGGAATGCCACATAATCTTCTAAAACAGTAAATTCACTATTCCATACATTTTGAGAAAGACATATCAATATTGGAAAAGCTACATGCTAAATGAGACACAGAGTTAGATATAACTACAGTGGAAGTACCAACTGTGTGAATCATCTAGTGTTATTGTATACAAAGCACAAAGCAGCATGATACATACATTCTTGTTCAACATCTCAGTCATAGCCATCCGTATGTAGTTGCCATTTCTGCACAGATGGTATTTCATTGCAGAAAATGCCAATTCAATGGGGTTGAAATTGGGCAAGTAAGGAGGAAGGAATTCACTTCACATTCCACTACATGATGTTAGCATGCACCATCTCGTGCACACAATGATACATATTACCTTTCTTGAATTAATCCCAGGATGTTGGAATGTTTGTTTATCTGGTAGTCGTCCATGATGATTACAGAGTTTTGGGCTGGATAGGGCTGCATCTTGGTAAGGAGGCCTTTGATGAATGTCTCTGTGAAAAACAACCCCTCAACAATGTTGCAGTGAATGATACCATCATGGAGTGAAAGGGCAAGAAGAACTGAAAAACTTTTATGGAATGAGTGACAATCATGATGATGATGAAAATTGTGCCCTTGCACAAAAAAGGTTTTGCATTGTGCTTTGGTACCTCAAATTGACCAGGTGCACCTACGATAGGTTGTCTAACAATCAACAGAGAATTTGTTGATAAAGACAAGTTGATTGGAGTAATATCTGCTGATCCTTGCAAGATATTCCATGTGTTTTTCAGCAGAGAACTCAGCAGCGATGCACATAATCTATAAAATAGGTAAGCAGTCACTCAGGTTATTTGAGTACATACCTTTTTTATTGTGCAACCAAGCCTGGTTATTGTTTGCCACACAGTAACGTGCAAGACTTGAACCCCACAAGATACATGGAGCATCTCCTGAAGTTCATCCAAATAAAGGTCAGGTGCACTCTGGATAGTCCCAAGAAGAAACTGTAGTGATTGTTAGAATGCTCAAATTCACAATGCAAATCTGGTACTTACCTTGATATTAGTATCTTGCAGATGTCTGTGACCTTCCCTTTTTCCTTCATCTCCCTCTTACTGGGGCAGTGGGATCATCCCATGGTTCCAAAAGTGAGTATGTATTCCTTGAACTGTGCATGTAGATACATCAAGTTCCATGGTGATTTGATTGTTTGAGATCATTCTGGATAATCAGATAATAGCCCATTGTATTTCGGGCATAATTTTTTTCTCTTGGAGCATGTCTGGGAGCTGGTTTGACATTAGTAACTTCTGTGCTGCAGATTTGTATGGACTTCCAAACCTGAAAACCTTGAAACTCAAAAACCCTATTTAATATGAATCAGTCAACACAGAATCAATTTGCAGGGTCTATCTGAGTCAAGTGGTTGGTTTTTTATTGAGTTCTTGTAGGTTGTTGAGGAGGCTGAGGCTGAGCAGTGTGAGAGTGTTTTTGGAAGTAATTTTCCCATATGAAAAGGTTGCCTGAAAAGGACAGTAACTCCTCTCCCTGCTTTGCAGCCATCACCACTGTTGAACGTGATCATGGGCATTTATGGCTTGGGATGCCAGGAAGCCAACCTTGATTCCAGTATGGCTTACCAGCCATTTTACAGGTGTCAGCTTCCCAGCGTCACTTCCTAGCATGCCTAACAATGTTCCCATGATTGTCCACCTTTCTATCCATCCCTACACACTCTCCTCGGATGACCCTGCACTAAGCAAAAAGAAGCGGCTGAGCATCACATTTGGCAGATGACTCTCGATGTCTGCTGTTGGTGTCAATGTTGGTGTTGGGCGGGATGTTGACAAGGAAGTGGATGAGGCTGGGCAAGCAGGTTGTTGTAGAGGTTGTACTGTCTGTTGATGGTCATTTCAGGCATGCACCAGGGGGTGCCATACATGGATGGATGTTTGTGCTTCAAATTGCTTTCCTCTTTATCTGGATTTTCATTGCTTTTCTCTTGTTTGTGTGCACCCTTTGTCCAAGTCCATTTCCTTGATTCCCAGAGGGCTCTTCATGATACACAGATGTGTAGTTTTTGGAAGGAATTAGTACATACATACAAGGTTATATAATGTGTCACCAACAACCATGATCAATTGATCAACAGATGTCAGTTTGCACTCAGGGTGCATGATTGGTCCAATTCATTAATATGTTCACTTGAAGTGGACGTTCTGTCACATACAGATGTGGAACATGGCACAGCAAGTGCCTTGGCCCTTGAATGGATTTATTTTTGTTCAATTGAAATGTCATTCAAAGTTCAGTCAAAATGTCATGTCAGGGGCTGGATGCTCTCAGAGGTGCATCACACACCCAAGGATGGTGAGCATTAGCCATGTGCCCATATCATATTTGAATAAGAGACTGCATCAACAAACTGGCAAGCCATAAGTGAGGATGCATCCTTGGATTTGACCACAGCAAATGGTCAGGCTCACTTAGACCAAAGAATTTCTCAAGAGGCTGACATTTGTGCTCACAGAGATTGGGTAACATAGTATGATCTTGCATCACAAAGATAAACCCATAGATTATTGAGTATTTGTTAAAGTCAATCCTGATCTCCTGACAAAACTCCAGAACTCTGGAGTTAGTGTCTGGACAGAAGGGACATTGGCTTCACCTTATGTGGTGTGCCCTTGTCGAAGGCAAGTCCGCAGTATTTCAGAGGAATGGGTGTAAGGTGGAGGGGCAGAGGTCAGAGGTCAGATGATCAGAGGTCAGAGGTCAGAGGGTCAGAGGTCAGAGGTCAGAGGGTCAAAGGTTCAAGCAAGGCAGGTCAAGGTTGATGAGCTGAGAGAGAGGATGGCAAAAGGAGGACCAAACAAGCAAAGGGGGAAAATCAGAACTAGAATTGATATTTGAACTGAGGGTACAGGGGTAGTGTACAGAGTTTATATACAGAACTAAGTGACAGTATTGGCAATTCTGGTGGAGGTCTGGAGGACCCACCTGTCACAAGAACGACAGCATTGGTAATTCCAGATCATATCCGGTAGCCCCTACATGTTGGAGGTGAGACACAGCAGTGATGATAGCCCCTTGGTGTCAACACCTGTCAGAATATTACAAATGGTCAAATGAGATATCAAAGATAGTCAAATGATGAGTAAACACATGTGAGTCTGGTGACTCAGAATGGTCTCATAAGCAAGAACACTCTGGAGATAGTGGGAACATAAGACTGGAGGTATGGAGTTGGACTTAGTGAAAATTATGAATGTGACAGTATCCCCCTCTTAGGCCTGAAACCCTGAAGGCCTGAACAAGACAAAGCAAGTTGGAGTTTGTAATCTGCTTATTTTTCCCCTGGTATAAAAGTCCATTGGATTTTTCCTGGATGCCTTATTCTTTTACTTCAACCACCTCCTCATGTTCGCATTAAAGGGCAGTATCACCACCTGGTCCAACAACCTGCTCATGGAGGGCAAGTGTGACAATGAGGGAGTCACCAATGCCAAGTATTGAGAGCAGCGATAGCAGGTGCAGGGATGAAGGGCGGAGGAGAAGCAGAGGGTGGAGGCTGAGGCGAAGCGCCAGGTAAGAGGTGACTAAGTCACTTCTCAGCAGTGATTGATGGAGTTAGGTGGAGGAGGTGCATGCTTAGCAGAGCACCACCAGTGACAAGGGGAAGAAGAGGGTGGAGCTGGAGTGGGAGGCATGCGAGGGGTGCGTGGGCTGGGGGGTCGAGTGCATTCAGAATGAGGGGAAGGCAACAGCCAGAGGTGAAGTGAAGGAGGATGACCAGGCCGAAGGTGCAGGGGGCGCAGGCAAAGGCAGGGCCTAGTGATAGCTGGAGGAGGTTGGAGGAAACAGAGGAAACAGAGGAGGCAGAGGAGAGGAAGAAACTGGAGGTGGGGGGCATTGTGGAGGAGCTGCACCATATCTGGCTGGCTATCCAGTGGCAGAGCAGCTGGCTGGACATCCAAAACTGGTAGTTGCAGCAGCTGTCCAAGCTGGCTGTGACCTTTGCATTCAGGGTGGAGGAGTTGGAGGGTGACAAAGCAGAGGATGGAGAGGAAGAAAAGGCACAGGCAGAGTTGGGGGAGTTGTTGGATGTGGAGGTGTAGTGTAGAAAATAAAAGTTTTGCTTTGAAGTCAGATCGATTAAACAGTGTGAGGTCTGGGTTTGTCTGGATACCAGAGATGGTACACTTGAACAAGTTCTGACGTGTGATTGAGTTCAGTAGCCAATAACCAAGACGTTTCTTCATTGGTGCTTTTATAGCCAGACCACCGGACTAAGTACAGGAGTTTGCAGTGTCAGCAGTGGCGATCTAACTTAGAGTCAAGGATTTCAGAGATCTCATATTCAGGTTCACCATCTACTTCGACCAGAGGTGGTGGGGTTTGCACATGATTTGGAATGGAGTTTGGCATGGAGGGCTCTAACTGGGAGACATGGAAAACTAGATGAATGGCCTTCAAAGTATCAGGTAGACAGAGGGTGAAGGAGTGAGTCCCTGGCTGCACGATAACTGCATATGGCCCAAGATTCTTCTCAGAGAGTTTCTTCGAGGATCTGGTAGAGTGGAAGTACTTGGCTTTGACAAAAACTTGGTCACCAATGTGGATGTCTGGGGCTGGAGTTCGTCTAGTGTCTGCTGAGACTTGATATTGCTTTTGGGTGGCAGCCATTTCTTCATGAAGGAATGAATGGAGGGAGTTGAGGTTGATGGAGTACTCATGGGCTTCTGCGGAGGTAAGGTCACATTTGGAATAGACTGATAAATTTGGGTGATAGCCCTTGTTGGTGAAGAATGGAGAGACACCAGTAGTTGCATTCAGAGCATTGTTGTATGCAAACTCTGCAAGGGGCAGGAGTTCAGACCAGTCATCCTGCTGATAGTTGCAGTAGACAAGCAAATACTGTTCAAGGGTTTGGTTCATCCACTCAGTCTGTCCGTCTCCTTTAGGATGATATCCAAAGGTGAAGTGGAGGCAGATGTTGAGGGCTTCCCCAGGGAATGGAAGAAGTGAGATATGAACTCACAGCCTCTATCGGAAGTGATGCAGGAGGGGACCCCATGCTTCAAGAAGACATGGAGAGGGAAGAGCTTTGCTAACTCTGGAGAAGTAATTGTGTCATGCATAGGAACAAAAACGCATTGCTTGGACAGGCAGTCGATGATGACTAATATAGCAGAGTAGCCAGAGGACAGAGGAAGCTGTTTGATGAAGTCCATAAAGATGGAATTCCACAGTCTCAAAGGGATAGGAAGTTGTTTGAGAGGTCCGTATGGCTTATGTCTTGAAGTCTTTGCATGGGCACAGGTAGTACAAGAAGAGACATACTCCTTGACAAAGGTGTGTATTCCTGGCCAGGTATATTCATGGTGAATAAGTTCTAAGGTCCAGTTTTGGCCAAAATGTCCAGAGAGTGGATGGTCATGCTTATAGCGGAGGATGTGAAGTTGAAGGTCATTGGAATCAGAGATGTAGATACAATTGTCTAGATTGAGGAAACCACTGGTATCGACTGACCATCAAGAATTGGAGGGTTTGGATATGGCCAAATGCCTGGAAGCCACAGGATCGGAGGACAAGGAGAAGAGAATATCACTATGGAGTTGTTTGATGTTGAAGAGTGTGCTTGCCTGGAGTACCAGGACA
>JBBPQO010000320.1:0-12182 GCA_038092535.1 Xerocomus subilludens | reverse complement strand
ATTCTTGCAGTGGAAGAGAGCCAAGTGTGTGTATTGCATTTGATACACTCATAGTTTAGGGTTAGGATTGGTGGTTATTGGGAATTATTGCCTTTAGTACAAAACATGCAAACATTGGAACACTTATTTGAGCCACTGTAACATGGTGATGTTAAGGAAGGAAGGAGAAATAAGTGAGACATATTGCACTTAAGTCACATCAAAATTACAAAGAATGTTATATAACACAAAATGTGATCAACAACAAATTCTAATTACAATAGGAGGGAGTGTGTTGCTTTGTTTGTTTGTTATTGTACCTATGGTTGTTTGACAGTTTTTGAATTTTCTTGAATTTAGGTATATTTTTTTATTTGATGGTATTTGTTATTTCTTTTGCAATTGTTGCCAAGGTGTAGCAATTAGCTACTATGCCCAATACCTGGTCCCATACACTTATGCATGCTATCTGCCCTTTGGCACCATTGTCATACCATTGTAATGCCTTGAAGCTCTAGATATCTGTCTAGAGCTTCAAGTTCTTTGCAATTCATGCTGGGTTCCCAGGTGGAGTCTCCTAGATTCCGCTTCACAAGGAACTCTACCTTATTCACATTCCAATGGTAAGTGATTATTTTGTCTACTACCCACTCACACTTGTTGGTGGAACTGACATTATATAGGGTCTGCACATTCCAGTGTGGGAATTGCACATCATCATTTGCCTTGTGGTGATGTAGGAGTCCAACATGAAATGTCGGATGTATACATTTCCTTGCTGTTTCATATGGTAATTCCAGTGTATACATATCATTGATGTTTCTCATCAGTACATTCATAGGTCTGATGTATTTCAAAACAAGTTTATATGCTCTACCTTTTGTAGTATTAGATTTTGAGTTGACAAATAAACACTGTCTCTCTCTTGAAGGGTTATCCCTTCTTTTCATTCCTTGTTAGCATGATGTGTCTGCAGTACTCTGCTCTCAATTACTGTGTTATGCACCATTGCTAAATTCTGTACAGCTTGCTGTATGAATGCTTTTACTCCTGTGATTGACAATGGTTCCCCTTTGTTGATCTTTTGCATCAATACAGGCATTTTCCCATAGTTTAGTTTAAAGGGTGCAAACCTTGTTGAGCTACTTATACTTGATTTTATTGCAAACTCAACTAGCAGAGCTTTTTCCACCCAATCATTTTGCTCCAGTCTTACCATCCCTTGTAGTATTTGTACTACACTTCTGATGGCCCTCTCAGAGGCACCATCTGTTTGTGGGTGGGACACAGTTGACATCAGAAGCCTTGCCCCAACCATTCAATGCAGCTCACACCAGAATATTGATGTGAACTTTACATCTCTGTCTGAGACTACTGTCTTTGGAAGTCTGCATAACCAGACCATTCAGGAATGTTACAGCAAGTTAAAATGCTCATACCATTGTTGTCACTGGTATTAGGTGTATCATGGATGTCAGTCAACATAGTACTACACAGAAGTAGTCTTGGTGGGAATGGTCCCACAAAATCCATAACTATTGTTAGCACAGATAAACTATGTAATAAGCCTAGGGGCCATTGGATACTTGATTTTATTGTCTGGCAGGTCAGGCATGACCTGCAGAACTGATCAGTATCATGGCCAAGTTTTGGCCACCAAAACCACCTGTAGATATAATCTGCTGTCCTTTGGGCACCAAAATGCCCCAAGGACTTGTGGGCTCCATTGATCACACAAGTGATAAGTGTATTGCCCTTCATATTCCCTTTTGGAAGGCACAATACCTCCTCACCTGCTCTATTTTTTGTGTAGAGTAGCCTGCTCTTGTCTGAAACTGTAGATGATATTCTGGGTGCTGTAGCACCTTTGCAAAAAGTGGGTCTGTTTTATATCCCTTGTGCACTGCGCTCAGAAATTCTGGTGAGCTGCCATATGCCTTTGGAGAGGTATTAGATACCTCTGTTGATTTGAGGATTGTCAGATCTTCTTCCACATTAGTGGATTCAGGATTCTCAACCCCTTCTTTTACTCACTGAGGCCATTTCTTTAGCCTTTTCATTCTGGGCTTCTTGTCTTTCCTTGAGCCAATGACTCATTTGAAGGTTATCCACCCTTATGGCAAACAATCTGAGCACTGGCTATCAGTCATGAGGAAGGCCATCACCTTCCAGGTCTAAACATACATCATATCTGTGTTTTCCTATTCCATCTCATTCTCAGAGGCATCTTCACCTCCCTCTCTTTCATAGTAGCAAGACAAGCAGTCTGCTACATGGTTATTCATACCTTTTGCATAGATGATTCTTGTGTCAAACCTTGACATGTAGTCAATCCAGCATATTTGCTGCACTGACAACTTTTTTTGGATTTTAAGGTATCCTAAAGCCTCATAATTGGTAATGATTGTAAACTTGAATCCAAGGAGTTTATTGTCCCATTTGAACAGTGCCTCAATTATTGCAAGCATTTCTTGCTGAAATGTTCTATGATTTTGTTGGGTGTCATTCAGTTTCTTTGACATAAACCCTGCTAAGAAACATGTATTCCATTTAGGTCCCTGCCCATATATTGTGCCTACTCCATACAGTAATGCATCACACACTACCCATATTGGTTCTGATCTCCTTGAATCTATTGGCCATAGGATTGGATACCTACATGTGAGGTCCTTAATCATATGAAAGCATCACTCATGGATTTCTCTCCACATAAACAGGTGTCCATTTTGTTGTACTCCTGTTAGCAGCATTGTATATGCTGACATATCTGGCATAAATTTTTCCAAGTATTCAACCAGTTCTACAAACTTTTGAACTTCATTTAGATTCCTTGTAGTCCTCCAACTCCTTATCTGAGCCTCCTTATCCCAATCAGCATGCACACCTTTCTGGTCAATTATGTGACCTAAACAGTCAAGCTTGTCTGCATAGAGCTTACACATCACCTTTTCAAGGTAGAAGTCTGCCTTCTCTAGAATGGCAAAGACAATTCTGAGGTGCTCCTCATGATCTTCAATTGTGTTACTATAGATGAATATATCATTGAGGTAGACATACAAAGCATCCTATAGAATCCCTAAATATTATGGTCATCAGAGATTGAAACATTGCTGGGGCATTACAGTTTTGCATTGTCTGAGTGATGAAAGTGCCATAGATGGTAGTGAAGGTCATCTTCCAGATATCTTCTGGGTCAATCAAAACAAATTTGTTCATAGGCATTTGATAAGTCAATTTTTGAGTGATACTTTGCTAAGTTGCAGCATGCTTTGCTTATTACTCCATCCATCCAGCATCCTCCCCCATCTTCTCTGTCACTATTTCCATCATGGCTTGACACTCCTGACACATCCACTTTACCTCTGGTATGCACAGCTTTGATGCTTGCAAACCTGCTCCCTTCCCTCTTGAGCTCAAAGCTTGGGAATTTGTTTCATTGTCCTGTGGACATGTCTGATGGTTCTGGAGGTGCTGGTAGAGGTGGTGATGTCCTTGGTACATTGTCATGGTCTGTTGGGTGCACTGACCATCATTGTTGACTCTCATTGTTGATCATTTGTGCACCAATGAACTACAGCTCTCCCTCTCAATCAACTTGTGTCAACATCATCCACCACTCCCCCCTATGCATTCTGCATCCTCAGATCAAACAAGATATAATTCTGAGAAAGGTGTGTTAGCCTTTTATAATGATCTGAAGAGGAGGGCATGCCATATGGTGCAGCTTTCAGATGATTATTTGTTCAGGAGGAAATTCCTCTGTGGATTACCACATATAATAATCCAAAGTATCCTCAAGGTGCATGAATTCTCTGCAGAGCAATCCACTATTGAGGAAATACTTGAAGAAGTATGCAGGATGGAGACTGCCCAGAAGGCAATCTTGCTACACCTGCATACTTGTCAGTTTGGTGCTGGAGGGAAAACCTCTCAAAATAAAAACCATATGAATGTTCACCCTAGCAACAATAGAATGGGTAACACCTTCAAAACTACTCCATAAAGTGATGGAGCAAAGTACTTCAGGAAGGGATATATGATCTACCATTGTAAGTCTGATACACCCATGAGAAGTGATCAGAAAGGTGGTAACAACCACTGAAGATTGGAGAAACCTCAAGTCTCCAAAGAGAGACAAGGCAGAAAACTGGCCATGTCTATACAGAATGTAATCTTCTATTGATGTGGCAAACCAGGGCATTTTTCAACTAATTGCCCTAATCAGGGCAAATGTACCAGCTCATCTGGAAGTTGTCTGCACCTACATGCAGTAGAGGTGCAGGAAGATGAACAGTAAGGTGTTACCTGCAATACTGAGCACCAAGAGGAAGAAATTATGGAAGAACTGCAGAAAATTCACAAATTGTTGTAAATGAAGATGATAGGGAAAAGGAAATTGATGTCTACTATGTCAATGGAGAGCCTTTTGAGCTCAGCATGGAAGATATACATGTTGAGGATGACAATGAGCCAGTAGCTAGTTTAGGCACAATGTGCCAAATGATAGAACAAAGACAAAAATAGCATCTGATGCTCCATGACGAATGGGGCAATGAACTGCACAGAAGACAGTGACATTGAAATGCCCCACTTGGAGAGTGATCAAGAAGAGGAGGCGCTGCCACCAGTCCAACAAAGTAAAGAGGAAGCATGATGGACATGGTCCTTACTGTATGGAGCAATCCATGAAAATGGATGCTGGGTGCAGTGTAACCAGTGCATTGAACATATTGCTGAGGCTGCAATAAACAGCAAATTGTCATTCATCACAGCCTCAAACTACCTGATGCAAGTTGCTTGATGAGAGTTTGACAAGGGTGGCAAGAATATAACAAAGCACATGCCACAGATGCATGGATAGAATGTCAAGCCACAGTAGCTCTACTGTGTGATGGGGATATTGACCAAGCAGGTCAGGTGGTATGCACAGGAACATGCAGAATTGCAGCAAGCACTCAAGGAAGTTGTTCATGACCTCCAGTAGTGAGGAACACAAGCCACACAGCAAAATGTTGCTGATCTTAGTGCATGGGTTTTGGCACTGAAAGACTTAAAATTAGAGAATATTGTTCTCTATGAAGTCAGTGTTGAAACCCCACAAGGTCACCTTATTGTTTCCAGAGTACCAGGATTGCTGGAACTGGGAAGTTGTTGGGCAAGGTTTGCATGCCATGACTTGTGCATGGCAGCAATAACAGCCTCACATGCATCTAGTACAGAATACTATACATTTCAGTATGCACTGCAGAAATGAAATGAAGTGGAATTGTGCTATTGTGCAATGATTGAAACTATGATTGATGGGTGTAAGGTGTACACCATGATCAACACTGGAAGCACCAAAAATTTTATTAGCCCAGCATTTGCTAATATATAAAAGGTGAAAGTACTTCCCTTAGAGCAGAAGTTAACACTGCAGTTGGGTTGTATTGGTAGCCACTCTCAGATTATGCATGGATGCATAGCAAAGATCTCCATGGATAAGTTCACAATGGAGACATATCTTGATGTAGCAAACATTGATAAGTATGACTGCATATCAGGAATACCATTCCTAAGGGAGCATAGAGTGGTGCTTGACTTCCAGTCAAAGCATATTTGCTTAGGTGATGTTGTCATTGGGTTTATGCCTGAGAAGACTGAGGTATATCCTCTGGGCTCAGGCAGAGCCAAAAAAGAGAGTAACTCCTCTGTTGGAATATGCACACATAGTGGCATAGCTATGGCTTATATAATCATGTCAGTATACAAACCTTCACATTGTAGTTAGACACCTCAGCTACAGTTTCAATAAGTTATGAGCCCTGGCACTTAGTGGGGCCAATTGGAAACTAGACTCACCAAGACTCAAAATGCCTTAATACAAAGTGAAACTTGAGGATGGCATGAAAGTTCAAGTTTCAAGCCTCAATAGACACAACTGGACAGCCACATGCTACTTTGGGAAGCATGGGAAACTCAGCATGCTATATCTGAATCTAACTATGCTTTAGTTTTAGCTCTCATTAAATTCAACTGAAGGCCTGACAACCTCAATGAATGGCAATGCTGTATGTGCTGGCAGTTGCAAATGGTTGAAGAACTCCAATGGAAAGTCCAGGAGGCTATAAAGTTTACATAAGCCTTACAACTCAAGCAAGTGGCACAGATAGCAAAAGCATGGCCACAGATATCCACCACACAGCCATAGTCATACTCAAGCAAGCCCAAATGGCACACCAGCAGGTCAATGAGAAGACTGCTGATGCCACAAACCCAAATACAGAGCATGCTAGGCCAACAATGCCAGTGGACAGCTCATACAACCCATCAGACACACCACTCAACAAATGAGCATGGAGCCAAGCTGGGGAAGTGGTCGAAACTGCCAAAACAACAGGCAAAGAGGGTAGAAAAGGCAGCAGGAGATGTTGACACTGAGAATGCAATACAACCAGTCTACAGCAAATCATGCCCCAAACAAGTCCACAACATGACCACTGACACAACAAACTCAAATGTGATGTGTGCTGAGCCATAAGTGCTAGCAGACAGCTCACAAGACTCACCAGATGCACCACTTGGAGAACATGACAGCCAGAGAGCTGGAGAGGTCAAAGGGAATGTCACAATGGCAGGTAGAGAGAGCAGCAAGAAGGCTGCAGCAAGAGGATGAGTGACTGGAGTACAGAGTGCTACCAGCAAGGGTTCCACCACAATGGACAGCCAAGAACATGGAATGAGGACATCAACCATGCACATGCACCTCCAGTAACCTATGACATCAACAAATTGAGTCAAACATATAGCAAACAGACTCACCAAATAGATGCAGTGAGCACAGCTTGACCACAACCCCCTGTGTGTTACAATCTTCCTTCTTCATCAGTGTATTCTCCTTTTCTCTTGTTATTCTCCTGTTCATACTTGGAGGAGGACAGTTTACTCTAACAATAGTTTCATTCTTACCACAAGTGCCAACTCCATTTTCCTTTCTCATGTTTGACTGGACTTATCCTTCTCCTCCACCATTTCTCTCACAATTGCTAGTGTTCCCCACCTTCCATTTCATTCCATGTTCTGCCTTTCTTTTCTTGTTGTTTTGGTCTGTGCACATTGATCTTACCTATAAATACTATCTTCCATCACATGTATATCTTATTCTTGATCTGCACAATACAAGTATATTATCTAGTCTCATCCCTCATTGAGTTCTCTACTCAAAATTCCTTGAGTCTCTCTAAGACTATCTCTTGTTGAGTCTTTCACTCAAGTCCCTTCATTCTTGCACCTTTTGAATGTTAGCTTCTTGGATGTCAGTCTCTTTGTGAGTATCACCCATAGAAGTTAACTAGTGAGCAGGTCTTTGTTATGCACTTCATATAACAAAAGATCAAAAATCTCTTTGGTCTTACCTTCTCAGGTGAAGGACCTACCTCCATTATTACCACGAGTTTTTGCAGAGCCTTCGGGATCACCAAGTTTGAGTCTGAAATTAGTGACATCAAAATCAACTCACCCCCTCATACCACCACTAGTACCCCTTTGACCCATTGCCACAGTAACACTAGACCTCCTACCCTACCACCTCCCAGCAACCCCAGATCCTTAGTTCCACTTCCTGTCATCCCTACAACCCCCATCCCACCATCCATCATTTCCATAACCAACACATCTTCCAAGACTGAACTTAAAGCAGCCCTCCCCACTGATTTTTCTGGAGAATCTTCTGATGCCTCCTGATGGATCAAAGCAATGAGGGCCCACTTCATCCTGAACACCTCATTATATTCCTTAGATGAAGAAAAAGTCACAACCGCTTTGAATAAGATGAGCAAAGGACAAGGAGCATCTTTTGCTGAAATATGGTATGACAAACCAGCCAACACCTCCATTGCTGCTCAGGAGAAAACTTTCAACAAGTTTACTGCCAACTTCAAAACTATGTTTCACCCCTTTATACCAAAGCCACAGCTCATTTGGACCTCTCCAAACTTGTCCAAAAATCCATCAAACATCCTGATAGAACTTTTGATGATGGTTCCAACAATATATCACCAACTTCCAAAACCTTGCCAGTAAGGCTGGAATTACCAATGACATTACTCTCATTGACCAATTCTCTCTAGGTGTTGAAAAAAAGATTGCCACTATGATCCTTTCTATGTTTCCTATTCCCAATATTATCAACAGTTGGATCAAATGAGCAAAAACTTTCCATGCTCAAAAAATAAAAATCCAATCACTCTGAAGTGTGTGACCTCAACCCTCTTCCAATTTCTATTCTCAGAAAGACCCTAATGCTATGGATGTCGACAGTGTCTTCTTATCCAAACTTACCCCAAATGAACAGGCAAGATGTATTTGAGAAAGACTTTGTTTCCAATGCAGAAAGAAAGGCCACAGTGTGAACAATTATCATACTACCTCCATTCACACCTCATTCACTTGTTCTTCTATCACCACCAATCCTCAGAATATTCAAAACACCAAGACTACATTACCTCCTGCCCCCAAGGAGAAAACCACCCTTTCTAAGCTCAATGAATACATCAATTTGTTGAAGACTTTGGGCAAGAGTGATGATGATATCTTCTCCATCCTCCAGATGTGTTATGAGGAACCCTCAGAAGAACTTGCCAAGATCTCCACTGCTAAAGTTTCTACTGGAATCCAAAAAGTATGGGATTTTTAAGAAGGAAGCTACCTTGATGTCTCCTTCCCTCACATTGAACCATGTACTTGTAGCACCACAAAACAATAGAACCATGCATCTTCCTGTTTTCCTACATGGACTAAAACAAACCGTCAACACCACCATTCTCATCAACTCTGGCACAACTGGAAATTTCATTGATCCTTGGCTCTTACCAACAGGGATCTTCAAACTTTCTCCTATTCCTAACCCAGTTATTGCTTACAACATGGATGGACCTTCCAACACCAAGGAAACTATCTGATGGATTGCCACTACTCTGTTTTCTTCTGGATCATTCACTAATATGGTGAAATTTATGGTCAACCATAAGCTCAACTTGCTTGCCCTCAAATTATACTGGGAATGTCTTGGCTTCAAAAATGGAATCCCACCATCAATTGGAATACCTTTTCCATTGATCTGAGAGGTCTTTTTGTGAGTATCCTTCCCTCAAAGAGAACATAGAAAAGATTACCATATCTACAAAACTTGCTCAAGCTGAAATACCTAAGTTTCTATTCCTAACTTCTGCCCTGATTTTGCCAATGTTTTCATTGAGACTACCCATGCCCAACTTCCCCCTCATTATTCTTTTAATCATACTGTTGATTTGAAGGATACTTTTGTACTAAAGATAGCTAAAGTATACCTGCTTAACCCTGCTGAAAAGGAAGCTTATAAAGCCTTCATTGACAAACATCTGAAAACTGGCAGAATCTTTCCTTCCAAATCCTTCTAGGCTTCTCTATTTTTCTCATTCCAAGGAAAGATAGATCTCTGTGCCCATGTCAAGACTACTATTATCATAATGGTCACACCATACAAAATGCCTATCCCCTTTCTTTTATCTCT
Source organism: Xerocomus subilludens (assembly GCA_038092535.1). NCBI lineage: Eukaryota > Fungi > Basidiomycota > Agaricomycetes > Boletales > Boletaceae > Xerocomus > Xerocomus subilludens. The sequence continues at coordinate 2,674 of JBBPQO010000320.1, read as the reverse complement.
CAGCTTGTTGACAACATGAAGGAATCTAATGATTTCACTAAGCTTGATATTTGTTGGGGATATAACAACATTCATATCCAAGAAGCTGACCAATGGAAGGCAGCCTTTATCACCCCCCTTGGTTTATTTGAACCCACTGTAATATGCTTCAGTTATTGTAACACTCCCACCACCTTCCAAGCCTTTATGAATCACACCTTCACCAATATGATCACTGAACTTTGGCTTAAGATCTATATGGACAACCTTGGTATTCATATCCATGGAATGTTGAAACTCCATTACAAACATACTCAATGTGTTCTTGAAAGACTTCATGAAGCCTGTTAAAATCTCTAAATGTTCTTTTGACACTCCTACCATGAAATACCTAGGAATGATCATCAGCAATGGATTCATTTGTATGAGCCCCACTGAACTTTCTCCCATCGCCAACTGGAAACCTCCTACCTCCCTCAAGGGTGTTCCTTCCTTCCTGGGTTTTGCTAACTTCTATCGCAAATTTATCCCCAACTATTTGAATATCATCTCTTCCCTTACATTTCTCACAAAGAAGAACCGACTCTGAACCTGGAGTCCTCTCCAACAACATGCCTTCAACACTCTTTGTCATGTCTGTTCCTCCACCCCAGTCCTCTCTATTCCTGACACTTCTTGTCCTTTCTCCATTATAACCAATGCCTCTCTTCTCACTGCTGGTGCCATCCTTATGCAAAAAAATCCCAATGGAGATCTCCACCCTTGTGCCTATTTCTCCAAGACCTTCTTCCTCACTGAATGCAACTATGACATCCATCTATGACAGAGAACTTCTTGCAGTAATCCTTGCCCTCACTGAATGGAAATATTACCTTCTAGAAACACCTTTCCTCCACTCTGTCATCACTAACCATAAGAATTTCTCATATATCAAAGACTCTCATATTATCTTGTCATCAAGCCCATTGGGCTTTTTTTTTTCAGGACTTCAATATCTCACTCCTAGTCCTCAGATGGGACTGGCCAATGCTTTTTTTTGAAAGGACCTTACATCGGTGACCAGGTTTTTGTCAAAGCCAAGTACTTCTGCTCTACCAGACCCTCGAAGAAACTCTCCAAGAAGAATCTTGGGCCATATGCAATTATTGCCCAGCCAGGGACTCACTCCTTCACCCTCCATCTACCTAATACTTTAAAAGCCATTCATCCGGTTTTCCACATCTCCCAGTTAGAGCCCTCCGTGCCAAACACCATTTCAAATCATATGCAAATCCTGCCACCTCCAGTCGAAGTAGACGATGAACCCGAATATGAGATCTCTGAAATCCTTGACTCTAAGTTGGATCGTCACCACCAACACTGCAAACTCCTGTACTTAGTCCGGTGGTCTGGCTATGAAGGCACTGATGAAGAAATGTCCTGGTTATTGGCTACCAAACTCAATCACGCATCAGAACTTGATCAAGCATACCATCTCTGTTATCCGGACAAACCCGGATCTCACACCATTTAATTGACCTGACTTCAAAGCAAAACTTTTAATTGCTATACTATACATCTGCATCCAACAACTCCCCCAATTCCGCCTGCACCTCCTCTTCCTCTCTGTCCTTCACCTCATTGCCCTCCAATTCCTCTGCCCTGAATACAAAGGTCACAGCCAGCTTGGCCAGCTGCTGCAACCACTGGTTCTGGACATCCAGCTGGATGTGGCACAACTCCTCCATGATGCTCCCCACCTCCAACTTCTTCTTCACCTCTGCCACCTCTGCTCCAGGCCGCCTGCACCTGGCCTTTGCGGTGATGCAGCACATGCATGCTGTTCCTTCCCCTCACCCTGGACACACTCGAGCCCCTGGCCCATGCACCCCTCGCACACCTCCCACTCTGGCTCTGTCCTCTTCTTCCCCTTGTCAATGGTGGTGCTCTGCTGAGCACACACCTCCTCTGCCTAACTCCGTCAGTCACTACCGATAAGTGACTAAGTTACTCTTACCTGGTGCTTTGCCATGGCCTCTGCCTCCGCCCTTCGTCTCTCCTCCTCAGCCTTGGCCTCAGCTTTTGCCTTTGCCTTTGCCTCGGCCCTCTGCTTCTCCTTTGCCTTCTGGTGCTCCTCATCCTCCCATGCCTTCACTGCTGCTGCCTCGCAAGCCCACTGCTCCTCCTCCACCCTCCACACCTGCACCCACTGTTGCCGCTCTCAATACTTGGCATTGGCGACTCCCTCGTCGTCACACTCGTCCTCTGCGAGCATGTCATTGGACCAGGTGGTGATACTGCCCTTTAGTGTGGACATGAGAAAGTAATGGAAGTAAAAAAATAAGGAGCCCAAGAGAAATCTGATGGACTTTATACCAGGAGAACAATAAGCGGATTACAAACTCCAACTCACTTTGTCTTGCTCAGGCCTTTAGGGGTTCAGGCCTAAGAGGGGGATACTGTCACATCCATGATTTTTGCTAAGTCCAACTCCATACCTCCAGTCTTATGTTCCTACTATCTCTGGAGCGTTCTTGTTTACGAGACCATTCTGAGTCACTGGACTTGCACATGTTTATTCATCATTTGACTACCTTTGATATCTCGTTTGACTGTTTGTAATATTCTGACAGGTGCTGACACCAAGGGGCTATCATCACTGCCATGTCTCACCTCCAACATGTAGGGGTACCAGACATGATCCAGAATTACCAAC
>JBBPQO010000319.1:0-12233 GCA_038092535.1 Xerocomus subilludens | reverse complement strand
TTGATGCCACAAAGAAGAACATATAATCTGAAGCCAAGAATCAGATGGTGAAGGTGGTGCCAGCTGAGCCTGGGGTTGGGTTGAGAGTTCTCATGACAATAAGGAGACATTTTGACATATCATCATATTAATTAGTGTTCAGACTCAGAGCAGGAAGTATCCAATTGATTGCTTTCAGACTTAGTGTGGCACTCTCCACAATCTGAGATCCTGTGCTCCTGATATTGGCTAGCTATTTGGTCACATCAGCTAGCTTTCTTTACTTTCCTACAGTCGACTTCCTCATAATCCATACCTGTCAGGGCAGCCCAAAAAGTATGGGTTATGAAAGTGTATGGGTTATTGGCAAGATGGGTAGTAAGCACCCTGAATCACTGCCATTAATGTACAAGTCATATAACAATAGGAAATCTAAGATAGTAGCTAAAATGTAGTTATTTACAAATAAAATAATCTGTCAATATTGTGTCCTTCATATCCTGCATCTCACTGGCATGCATCTATCATCCAAATGATCCCAATAGTACTTCCAACTTGCATGTGAATGAATCGTCAAGCATTCCAACATACTTTTGCACTGTCAGTGCAGCCTGCAGTGCCTCTCTACAAGTCAGACCTGGTGAGAACGTATTGATGTCTTCATCAACACAGGCTCCAGTACCCTCCCTCAAGTCCTTTGCTTCCATCACAGACTTGAAGATGTCCTCATCTGTCACATCAAAAATATTGCAGGTCTTGATGGCTGGATTAAGAAACTCATGAATGTTCATCCAGTTTGAGCATTGAAGTGCTCCAGTTGCCTCGAGATCATCCAATATGTCCTTCACAAGTGTCTCAGCATGCATGACAGGGTTAATCATGACTGCATTATTGGTGTGGATAAGGGATGAGATCAGAAGACTTGAAGTAGGGTGAGTAGATGTTGTCTCCAAGTCAGCCTTTGGTACAATATTGGCCTTTCTCCAGCAATTACAGATTATCATAGTGTTGACTTTGTTCCATGCATCTTGAGCAATGCACATGGCCTCAAGCTGGTTAATGTCATATATTTTCGAAGGAGTGGTGTTGCTTTCATAGAGATCAACTGCACATTGAATAAACTTTGCACAGTAATGTGCCTTGAAACAATGGATGATGCCCTGGTTGTTGGGCTGCACATGTGCAGTAAGGTTTGGCTCAAGTTGTGAGCCCATCTTATGGTTGAAACAATGAGGCTTTTGAGCCTTTCCAATAATGACTGGAGGCAACTTCCTTGAGCCATCTATATTTGCAACAAGTAAATCAGTCAATTAGGTCTTTTTTCCCTTAACACCAGAGTGCTGTCTGTCTGAAAGTCCACAGTCAGGGGCTATGCTTATCAAGGTCATCAACAATTTGTAGTCATTTAGAATAGAAGTTGACATATGCATAGAATAATCCAGTTTCATCTGCATTGAAAATGTCACAAAGCTGATAACCATACTTTTTGATAAGCTCTTGTAGACACTGCCATTCCTTTTCAACTGTCACAGCAGCTATGGAAGCAGCCTCACCATGGCATTTCAGTTGTTTCAGCTTGGTTCTTGTCTTGTATCGATTTAGCCACCCCTCACTAAGTGTCAATCACTTGTCCTCAGGAATGCCAACCAGATCTGCAAATTTTCGCCATTTTTGACACAAAACTTCTCCAGTGATGAGAATACCATCTCCCATGGCTTTCAAGACCCATAAATCCAACATTTCTGTAACCTTGAGATGTGTTGTCTGACAAATCCACTTTGCTGAATGGCCTGAATCAAAGCTGCATGCATACTCCTCATGAAACTTTTCTTCATTCTTACACCAATAGGATACCTTTGGTTGCTTGAGTTGAAGGTTTGGGTAAATCTGATCAAAGTGTTTTGTCATTTTGCTCTGATTTTGTCCGTTGGCATGGTGCCAATCAAGGATCTTGATCCTTTGCTCTAGTGTGGCATTCTCTCATCCCTTAGATTCCTGTTTTGGTTTGTTTTTCTGACCAGATGGTCTCATGTCAGAGACTTCAGAACCTACAATAGATTTAGCCCAATTCTTTAACTCAATGAATGCCATATGCTTCCACTTCTTTGAGCAACCATCATTTGTCTCGCTTCCAGCAAGGCCATTGAGCTTTTCCACAATAGATTTTTCATGTGAATTCAACCTTTTGAGCTCCTGCTCAAAGTCTGATGCATTGTCAAGAATGTCAATCACCCACTCCTCTCCAACAATATTCCCTTTGTTGTCCAGCCAGTCCTGGTCAATATCTGATACAGGTTGGGAGGCCTTAAGTGCAGCCTGAAGCCTTGTTTTTCAGTCCAAAATCTGTTACTGGAGTTTGGCTAAGCCTCTTTTCAGAAGCTCGATGGGTTTCATGGTGGAAATTTGGTGTGGTTCGGGTTATTCTTGCTGTTTCGAGCATGTGGTTATGTCATTATGTCATATCTATTCCTATTTTAGTAGTACATCATGGTAATCTGACCGTAAGTATGGGTTATGGTGACCAGAAATCCCTATGGATTATGGATTATGGGTTATGCCTGTGAAATCACTGCAAACCAACTTGATAGGCCCAAAAACCTATGGGTTATGAGGGAGTATGGATTATACATGGTATGGGTTATGAGGGAGTCAACTGTACTACAGATGAAATTCTCACAATGCATAACGCTGGTCCCAGCCTCCAGTCATGCATTATGGGATCTTATGCATGACCATATTGTGGCGTAAAAGGAAGCATTTTCCCACATTATAAGACCTTACTGTACTGTTGTATTATCCATGTCGAAATAGCTATATTATTGTGGTGAATAGGCTAGATACAATAAAGAATGCTATATGATCGAGAAAAGAATACTAACCCATGTCAACATCCAAGGTAACAGTCCAGAAGTGGTCCAGGGGAACTTGGACTTGGGACTGGTTGTCAAGTTGACGGAAATGCCCTCGAAGTTTGCGCAGTTGAGTTTGAAGGCTGAGGACAGGAATATTGGGTGCAGAATACTCGAGACACAGCCGCTCCATGCGAGCACAGAGATCCAAAGCTTCACTCAGCTTTGTAATCTGCTTCTCAGTGTCCTCTACTTCATCATCCTCCGATTCGTCATCGTCATTGTTATTGTCTTGCACCTCTCAAGTAACATATTCAACAATCTCGTCGTCTCCCCCCGGAAAATCCAATGTCTGATCAACAACCTCTTCTTCAATCAGATTCAGCATCTCCTCCAATGTGAGAGGAGTGCCACGAACACGTTTCCTTTTTTGCAACTCATAAACTTGCTCTGCAAGCTCGGTTTTCAACGCGGCAAGCTGACGAAGGGGTGGGCGTTGAGTATGTGCTAAGGTTGCCTGGGTAGATGAAGTATCAGCGGGGGGAGTGGAGACAGCCAATGCAGCTGATCGAGGATGAGTGGCATCAATTAATTTGGATGAGAGGGTCTTGATGGCAGCTATGGCAGTGGAGGCATCATCCTCTGCTTGGTCTATAGCTCTGTAGGCCTCTTGCCAGTCTTCGTGCCTGTACTTGACCCCGAGGTATTCGGTGAGTTTCTCTTCAACCTCTGGCAATGTGTCAATGATTCCTGCAGCATAATCTTCAACAATAGCCCATGCTAATGGGTCTGCAATGGGACATGGAGCGAGGTTGGAGGGGGGTGTGTGATCGGAGTTGGAAGGGTTCACATCAGCGTCAGTTGAAGGGACTCTGAAGGTGTGATCAATAGCTGTGAGTATCCGATATTCAATTGGCAGACTCACTCTGTTATTCCTGTGTGTCTCCAACAGTTTGCTATCGTTTCTGGAGTCACGGCATCCCAAGCCTGCCGCACCATCAGCATTATCTCAAGCAAGTTGATCTTATATATGTCATGCTCTCCTGCTTCATCCATATTGACCGCATAAATGCAGAATGACTTCCGATTGTTGCGAGAGCCAAACTACAACGCTAATCCTCGAGGGCAATATGCTCCCAAAGACGAACGATGAGCAAGAGATGAGTGATGAATAAGATGGTGATGACGCTCAAGTCGAAGACTGAATGCGTCAAGGAATAAGCGGCGCTTAGGCAGAAGCCAAATACACAGATGGTGTAGAGAAGTATGATCGCCAGATCCTTAATCCGTAGGCTCAAACGCGAACGCCGAATGCCGTGAACAAATGAATTAGGCTAAGGGAACAGCCTATCTAACTACCGCTTATATACATGGAGGACGCACACGGACATGCGCAGTTTGCGCAGTCAAGGGCAGCCCTAAACAGTACAGAAATAGAAGTAAATGATGAAGCCACAGTCCGCGCAGCAGCGGCTTTGGCCGAGAAAAAGGGGGACGCGTAGTGGACGCGTTCTCGTGCGCTGAGTCACGAGTACTTGAAGTCTGAAAGGTTCAGCGTAGTAGTTACAAACACGAGAGTGAAACGGTCCTTGACGCTCGAACGTATGGTAGTACATGTGCGCACTCATCTTCGAGGATGAGTGTAGTGGCAGTAAGGATGAAATCGTACGGTTTTATAACACTGATAATGAGCTTTCACACAACAAATCATTCCAGCATCCAAGGGCTGGACATAAGGTGTAAGGTTGGGCTCAAAGTAGATGAGCTCGATGTGGGTAGGGACATAGGCAATGATGTGGCCTGAGAAGTTGTCAAGAGTTAGTGCGACGTGTCGATTTTGGCTGCGGAATTGCTGATCGAGCTCTTTAATCCACCTGCGTGAGTCAGTTGGCATAATTCCTTCGGTATGTGTTGATGACTCACTCTTCAAAGAACTTGGCAGTCATCCAAGATGTCTTATTATTGCGATACCGAAAACCATACTCAGTCGGCTTCTTCTTTTTGAAGCAACGAGGCTGCTTTGACTTTCCAATATAGAAAATAGGCCACTTCTTGCTGCCATCCTGGTTACAGATGAAAGTGACGGTGATTTGGAAGCGATTGGATTTTTTCCCCGAGATCTGGCTTGATGCGAGTCCTCGATCCGGAGGAGCACTACAAATTGAATGAGTACATTTCTTGATTCCAACTTGCTGTGCCAACTTACTGTCCAAATAGTCCTGCTTCATCAACATTCAGACGGTTTCTTGGTGGAAATTTCTCGAGTCTTTTTGCTACCCTCAAACGCTCTGCTTCCACTGCTCCAAGATTGACTGAGGCAGCTTCCCCATGTCGTCAAATTTCTTTGAGGTTGTATCTGATCAAAATATTATGTCACTCTACCCTCTAGAAATTTTTTAGTTGGACTCACGTTCTCAGAAACTTTTGTACCCAGCCACCACTTCGCAACCTCTCATTCTCAGGTACATTCAGCTTGTCTTCAAATCGTGCTCTCTTCTCAACCAACATTGCTCCTGTGACAGTTTCGCGTCTCCGCTCCATGTGTTCCACCCACAATCTCAAGGCTTCCTCCACGTCTGGTCTTGTAACAATCCTTGCTTTTTTAGCTGACAGTGCAGTTGGGGTAGCTGCTAGCCTTTCTTGATCTTTCTGACGTCCTTTCTTGGTCAAGTGGCAAGAAAGAGATGCCTGATCAAAGATGAGGGCACCCTCATGAAGGTTTTGGAAGTGTTTGACAGTTGCATCCTGTGAAACTGGCTGATTCTGATCATACCATTTGACAACATGCAGCCAATCTCTGAGTGTCAAGTGAATACATTTATGGACTGGCAGTTTTGGCTGTGCGGAAGATTTATATGGGACTTTGGCAACTTTTGGTTTTCAAATGTAGGGCTTGGTGATGGCACGAGGGGCTCGTTTTAAAGGTCCATCAGTGAGTTGAGGGGGCATAGCTGACTGCAACAGTGAAATTTTTAGTAAATTTTTAGCGTCGGATTCTCATATATTGCCGATATTTTTATTTACTGTTTGGACTGCCAAACTATTAATTGCCGATTTCTGGCCTTCTCCGCACTACAAATATTACTTTAAAAGGCAAATATAATTTTGCATAAGTGCCTAAACCCTTATGCATTATGCGATACAAGATTTTGTGCATAAAACACTAGGAACAAGGTCGGTTCCTGCCTGTGGCCATGCATTACAAGGTTTTATGCATAATGACCTTATGCATTGTGAGAATTTCATCTGTATAGCAAAGATGGTAAGCTACTAGAATACAAAGCATGCCTGGTAGCATGAGGTTTCACACAACAACCAGGGGTTGATTACAATAAGACTTTTTCTCCTATAGTGTGCCTCGAAACAATCTGCACTATATTAGCTCAAGCCATCTGTGAAGACTGGGAAATCCAGCAAATGGATATTAAGGGGGCTTACTTAAACAGTATCCTAAAAGAATATATATTTATGTGCCAGCCTGGAGGTTACAACAACCAAACCCATTGCTTATGTTATTTAACAAAGACACTGTATGGGCTAAAACAATCCAGACATGAATGAAACAATGACTTAAATAAATGACTAACTACAGATAGTTTTACTTGTTTACATTCTGATCCATGTGTCTATATTAGACAAATCAACAAAAACATTGAAATAATAACAGTCTGGGTTGACAATCTTTTATTGTTTAGTAATATGGCTGTTGTCATGGACTCCCTAAAATGGTGCTTACAAATGCTTTTTCATCTTACCAATCTGGGTGAACGGTCCAAGATAGTAGGCATCAAATTGAGTGTGATTACAAAACAAAACACTTAAGATCACACAAACTCAATATATTAATTCTATTTTGCAAAAGGAAGGGATGGCTGACACACATCCAGCTGCAATGCTGATGAATCCAATGCTCAAACTTGATCAATTGGACAAGTCCCAATCAAGGGAAACAAAAACAAATCCTTCTCTCGTGGGCTTGCTTATGTATGTGGCTGTGGCCACACATCCCAATATATCCTATGCTGTGTCCTGCCTTGCATCCTTTATGAGTAATTCGGATACATCTCACTTTGATGCCACAAAGTTGTTGTGAGATATCTGGCAGGCACATGCACAATGGGAATAAAATATTCTGCTACACAGGAGGCAGATTGTCCCACTAATATTTTTATGGCTATTCAGATGCTGACTTCACAATTTCAGAGATCAAGTATCTATTGTGGGATATAGTCAAATATATGTCAATATCATATGCTACACACAAAGCTGTGTGGCTAAGGAATTTATTCCATGAGTTAGGCTTCCCTCAGAGTGAGCCAACTATTTTATTTGGTGATAATCAATCTGCTTTGGCAATCGGGCATAATTATCAATACCATGAGTGCTCTAAATACTTTGATCTACAAAGTCATTAGGTATGGGGAAAATTTGCCCAAAAGGTCATAGATGTCTGGTATTGTCTGACTACAGCAATGACTGCTAATATCCTTACTAAAGCACTGCCAAAGCTGAAACATAGCTGTCATCAGGCTGAACTTGACTTGAGTGTGGCTTGAGGGGGTGTGTTGTAGCTGTGCACCAGCATGTGCTAGCAAGCTGCTATGCTGAGTGATCAAGCATTACTCAGAAATATGAAATACTACAAAAGTATATAAGCTAGGTAGCAGAGAAATAATACAGCATATGTTCCTGACCCCTTACTACCGCCATCAGATCTAAGCACATCATGAGTCACATGATTATGCATAACAGTGTTGTCACTCATGTTACTAAGCTAGGCACCAACAATTCCTGTTGTTGCATCCATTATATAAGCCTAGCTTGACTACAGGTGGTGGCCCAATGGACAGAATCAACACCACCCCTAAGCCCTGCTATTGTTGTTTCTTGAATGCCAAAAACACACACCCCTGCAATAAAGAAGTCAAAGTTCTCACCTCAAGTAACTCCTAATATGCATCTGGACAGTCTTCAAAATTGAACAAGCCCCAATCAAGCAATGTAAGGGAGTAGGTGCTGAAAGACACAACCAGCCACAAAGGAGGCTATTTAGCATTGTTGGACCAGGATGTTAGTTCCAGTTCTGCAGACATCAGTAAATTAGACCAAGTCTTCTTTGAACTTATTTGAAACTTATTTGAACTTATTGAGCTTATGCAACTCATGGTACACACCAAGTCAAATAAGCCAAATAAGTCAAAAGGATCTGCTCCATCAATGCTCAGATTTGGCTTATGTGTCTTATGTGTCTTATTTGACTTATGAAAACAAGTAATGTCATTAAGCCATAGTAACACCAAAAACTATGAAGCCAGTACTAATTCAAATGTGTGATGGTCAGCAAAATGGTTGACATAGAATCCTCAGTATGCATCTAGGGAATTGTGCAATGTAACATCCATCAAAATGCACTCATTCCAAAAAATTGGGAGTAAATGTGCAGAGTGAACAATAGAATTGATCTGAATAACTGCCAAGTTGTGTGAGCCATCCTCAAGGATGGAAGGATTCACCATCCACAGGTCATCAGCTTCATCCTCAATATTGTGGTTGAACCAGTAAATCAATGCATACTGAAAGATCTGACCATTTGTATGAGTAACAGAAAAAAAAAACAATACATGCAATTGATATCCATGCTGAGCATCCCAAATTGTGTGTCATCCATGTTCACATAGACACAATCATACCAGGCCGGACCATGGTGCCATGATGGTAGTGCACAAATGGTTTCACAGTGCATGCTACCAATCCCACTTGGATCACTTGGGGATATAAACATCACTGTGGCCAAGTTGTAAATCTTGATGCATGTGGTGAAAGGGGAAAAATGGCAGTTAGAGTCAGATGAATCAGAATGGAGTTGCTTGGTAATGAAATGTGCAATGAGACTTGGCAGAGTAGGGATACCAAGCTCATCTGCAAGTTTCAAAGCATTTTTAGCATGGTAAGAAGCTTGGAAAATTATATTAGAATCATCTACTTAACCTGCTGAATCCAACTAGTACTTACCATGCTTAGAAGCAAGCTTTACATCTGAATCTGCAAGTAGGAGGCACTTGTGCAAAATTCCATTGTGAGCCTCTTCATCCTATCATGCAGGCCTGGGGCACTCATCCACAACTCCTGCAAATGGATCCACCTCATGGTCTTCATCCTCCAAGTCACTAACTCCATCTCAGCCTTCTGGTTGGACAGCAGAAATTGGCCAAGATGGAGGGGCTGCAAGAGTGTCAGGGAAATGATATCAGAAGGATAAGATACAGACCTCAGTATGATTCAGGCAGCATGCCTTGTGATTCAGAGTTAGCATGAGCTGCAGTGAGCTGAGAGAGGCATTGGTTTGTATGAAGCATCTGACTAAGTGCTTTGTGTTTGTTTGAGTGCCACCAAGGTTTTTTCACTGCCATAATATGTTTTGATTCAGTTATTTGGCTGCACAAACCATTTGGTGCCCCAAAGAGACAAATCAAGGATTTGTAGTGCATGAGTGAGTGTTGGCATGGAAGGGAAAACCCACTAGGACAGACACCAATGTCACAGAAAACCTGGCAGTACTGTTGAAATTGACTAAGTGCATTCTGAATTTCAATCAGTGTGTCATCAGTGATGACATTTCACCAGATGTTGTAACAGAACTCTAATAGTGCATGAGATGTACATATGATGTTGTCAGGAACATGACCCTCAAGTGCAGGTAAGTAGACCTATAAGAATGGATAAATGGTAAAGAGAGAATCAGAAGAAATCCACCTTCATTAGTGCTTCTAAATCATTTCTGGTCCACCAAGAGAAACCACAACCATCAGAAAATCAATGCAGGCCAGCAAAGGGTGGTGTTATAGCAATACTAATAACACATGTCAAACACTTTGTTCACATCAACAAATCAAAATCATTTACTGTCTATCAATATCTGCTAGCTGTTCCTTCACACCTGCCTTCCCATATTCCAGCTTGAGATACTTCTCAACCCACTCACAAGGTGGTTCTTGAAAGTACCCTTGATGAGCTGGTGGAGGATGTCTGGTGCAAGGAGTTGCCAGATATCAGTGCATGGAAATCATCAGTAAATGGCTAGTTGGAAATGGGCCATTAATTAAATGGATCATAATACTTACAACAATATTGCCATCAATACTGAATTCCTCTCATAAAATGCCATCAGAGTAGTCTTCCCTTAGTGCATCAGTAATATCCAATGTCTGTGAAGTACCTCCACTATTAAGGTCATTCAGAAATGCCAGACATCTGTCAAAAGTGATTCAAGTTGAAAATGTTGAAAAAAAAACATTAAGTGAGAATGTACCTGCCACACCAGTTTTGTATGATATCAGAGACAAGGACTTGTTTATGATAGTCTGCAATGTAAGGCCCAATGCCAAACATTACATGGGGGAAGTGCTGGTCAGGGCACTTCATAACATGTGATGTTGACATTTTAGGTCACAATGAAGACAGGATTCTTGACATGGCCACATGAAAGAGCTGCTTCTTGAATTGGCAGAATAATAAGTCATCAATGTATTTTTTGGCCACTACAATGTGTTAGCTTGTGGTTGGTGATAATGATGTAGAAAGATACCTTTAGGAATGGCCAGAAATGCCAGGAGTTTGACTCCTTTCTGATGGGAGTGATGGACATTGCTGTGAATTTTCCAACAGACAAATATACTAGCCAGTAGTCATTCTGGCTGGTTGCCACTGATACAGTTGTTTTGTCACTGCTAAAAATGATTGGAATAAATGTGGCAGCATGGGTTGCTGGATCCTCTGAAATCTTGTCCTGTCATGCATTGAGAACTCAGTATTCACTTGAAATACAAATAAATGAGTGAAACCATACTGCTTGTGTCCATGCCCAATCTCCCAACATGAAATTCTTGTAGCACCACTTCTTTTCAGCTTTTGAAAAGTCATGATAAGGCACATAGTCAAACTCATCATGGGAATTGGGGTAGGTTAGTATATTAGCTATGAGAGAAAAGGCAGGATGAAACCAAAATTCATCACTTTGATTCATCCAAGAAGGAACAACAGTGGGGAGGTCACCACTATACTTGAGTTTGAAACTTTCCCATGGAACATCCCCAAGTGGTGTGGCATCAATGGTATTGTAAAGATCCTTATGGTCTATGAACAGGGGTGGACTGTGCACATCATAAGTATTGATTGACTCTGCCCAGATATTGCAAAGCCGGTCTATGTTCCCAGATGACATCTCCACATTCTTGAATAGGAATTCTGCAGTTTCAAACCTCAATTGGCTGCCATATGGGCCCCAATTATCTGGGGCCTTCTCAAAGACAGTGGGTGGAGGAGTTTGAGGGTCAATTTTTTGGCCAAGCACATCACAAATTTGACCTAAGAGATTAACACAATATATTATACTTTGATAGTATGGGGTGTACTTACCTGTCAAGTTGTCATGATAGTCACAAGTAACTCCTGGTGCTGGTTTAGCAGGTGCAGAGTGGATGTCTGCACAACCATCAGAATCTTGCAGGGATATATCAAAAGAGAAACTGTGACACAATGACCAATGGTGTTTCAACCCAGAAACAGTTTTAAACCATCAGTAACAATTTGCATAAGGGCATGTGATTTGACCTTGAAATGCAGTGGGAGGCATTTGAAAAATTTCTGTGTTGGAGTGATCTCTTACAAAGTTTGTCAGCAATAAAGTTAGACATGCCAATGAGTTTGTGTGCCCTCCAAAAAAAATCAGGGCTATAACATTGTACCATTTTCAATTTTTTTGAACACAATCACTGGTCTATCTCTTCTTCTCTCTTTCAATGCCTCCTGTTACAAGGACAAAAAATGCTACTCAGCATCCAGGCCAGATCATACTGGACAACAAACAGAAATGACAAACCATGGAGCAAAAACAGACAGATGATGCACATGCCAAAGAACTGAGGCAGGATCAAATTGAAGCTTGCAAGAGTAGCCTGAAACAAGTGGCTAAGATTATCAATCATACTGAACAGGAAGCACATAAGATACTTGCCAATCCTTCCAGACCCAGGCCTTGTATCAAGGTGAAGGAACCTATCAATTCTCCCCTACAACAGGACCAATCAGGGGACAACCACTGGGTCAGCAGTCCACTTCAAGACTCACACAATGGTTAACTTCCAGAGAAAGATGCTGTGGATGATGAGGATTCAGAGCTGAAGCATGGAATAGTCATCAAAACCCAGTCCAAAAGTCAGTGAATGCAAAAGAAGAAAGTTCATGAGGCAATTGAGGTGGCATGAGGCAACATCAAGATCTTAATGTTACTGATAGCCAGCAGACTGAAATCAGAGTTGCCAAACAGCCTGAGAAACAGAAGTGTCAAGCAGCAAGGTAAGTCTTTTCTCATGTACCACATGAGTTTTCTACTCACTGAAATGATTT
>JBBPQO010000318.1:0-12236 GCA_038092535.1 Xerocomus subilludens | reverse complement strand
GTATCCAAGGTGTATGGGGTACCCTTGGGATTTTGACCAGCAGGAAATGATGTTCATTGAGGTGTCCTCATGTGGTAGAAACCCATGCAAAGGCTGTTTCATGAGCAAGGACTAACCACCAAAAGACTTTCAATCTGGAATTCAAAACACATGTGAGAGTGTGCTCAGTTCCTACCACCTTACCATCTACACATTGAAGGGGAAGGCTGTGATGTGCAACTATAGTGTCATCATAAGAATGTAAAATGTGATTGCCATATTTGCAATCTACCTTACCTGGGTCATGGGCAGATAATCTGTTTACCTGTACAATGTAAGTCTGTGGTGAGGAAGGAGATGTAATGACACATTTGGTAGTAGTTGCATTGTGAAATTGTTTTCTAAAGTCTGGCATAATGGCAAACAGATCTTTGACTATAACAGGTATGGTGTAATGCTTGTCCTGGGTAGGGCCAAGAGTAGACTTGATTTGTTCAAGGATGGAATAAGGTCAAAAGACTAAGATAAGGCTTGAAGAGCAATGGATGTCCTCACTTGTTGAAGAGTTCAAAGTTCAGAGACCTTGATCAAAGTTTGAGGCAGACCCAGAGAGTTTCAAGGAAAAGCAATGGATTCAAAGAAGCTACAAGGCATAGAGTACCAAGTAGATCAAGGTTAAGAGTACAAAATGTAGAGACAAAGGTTTATATAGTCAAGGAAATCAAGCATGGACCAAGCAGTGCAAGATTAAGACACAGTACAATGCTAGGCTTAGCATGAGAGTAAACAAGAGTAAAGAAAAGAGAAAATGTAACATTCCCCCCCTACTAGAGTTGAGTTGCCAATGAAAAGCTTTCAAGAAAAAGTCTCCTGCTCAGAGACCACACTGTAGGCAGGACCAGGAGACCCAGTAACATTAGACCAACAAGCATCATCCCATTGATCCTCAACAAGAGTTTCATCATCCATGGGTGGAGTAGGAGGGGAATAACGAGGAGTGAAATGAAGAGGGCAATGAGGAGGGGAATGAGGAGAATGAGGAGAATGAGGAGAGTGAGACAAACTAGTGGTGGAGTGACCACAACCATTTGAAGAATCAGGTGACAAGCTGGATAAGGAGATAATTCAATGGAGGGAGCAGTGACAAGAACAGTCCCCTTTGATATGACTTGGGGCCCATCAAAGGCAAAGGAGGCATTGATACTCAGGGCAGTCTTTACAAATGTGAACCACATGTCTACAAGAGAAACAAGCATGTTGCAATGTGGATGAGAAGGGGGGAGAGGATAATCTTGGGGCTTGTCATTAATGGTCCCAAAAGTCTGCACTTCATATTGGGCTTCTTCTTGTTCTAAGGTAAAGAGTTCCTTGGTGGTAAGAGGGGAGGAAGATGCAGAGGGAGAGGATGGAGGAGGAGGAGCAATGGAGCTCTCAAGACCCTGGAGATATCATTCAAGGTCAAGGTCCAACATGCCTAACTGATATAACACCAATAAGAGGTCTGTTTCAAGGCAGGAATACAAAGCACAAATGACTGGAAACTGATGGACTTGGATGGAAGAATGATGTGAGAGTGTTATGATGTCTGCTAGACCTTAGTTCTGTAGAAACACAGAATAAAGGAACTGCAGGGGAGCATCCATATTTAAGTGAGCATTGTGGGGGAAAGTGAGACATCAATTGTGTAGCATGTTAGATAGATGGTGAACAACTTGTTCATTGGGAAGAGGGTGGAGATGGTAGGCATTGGTTGGGATATTGATGGGTGTGATGGGGACAAGACAAACAGGATGAGGGTTCTGAATAGGAGAAGGAGAACAGAAATGTTCAGCCAGGGGGAGATGAATGGGTAGAGTAGGAGAAGGAGTATGAAGTTGATTGTTGATGGAAATTTCGATGGAGGGAATTGGAGATGAAGGGGGAGAAATAGCCATAATGGAGACAAAGGGTAGAAGAGGAAAGAAGAAGAGGTTAGGGAAGAAGAGGATGAAAGTCAAGAAGAAGAAGGATCATGAAGAGGAAACAAGACAAGAAGACTTTTTATAATCTTCAAGAGCAGACTTGGCATTTTTGAAGTCCCATTCTGGAACCCAGGAGTCTTCTTTGGCAGAATACCCCTTCCATTGGACAAGATAGAGTGGTGAGAGGGTGGTCCCCAATGATGGATGACATGTTCAATTTCATATTCTTCTTCACCTGCAATAAGGTCAGGGGGAGGAGATGGGAAGTTCTTGCTGTGGACAGGGTTTTTGTGATAGGGTGATAAGAGGGATGCATGGAAGACAGGGTGAATGTGCCAAGCTTTGGGGAGGCAGAGTTGGAAGGTGATAGGAAATAGCACCTTAACAACAGTAAAAGGTCCTTCTTGCTTTGGAGCAAACTTTGGATTGGTGATAAGACATTTCAAATTATGGGCTTCTAACCAAACCTTATCTCCTTTGATGAAAGGGGAATAGTTCCAGCAGGTATGAGAGGCCATAACCTGATGAGTGAGTTTGTGAGCTGAAAAAGCTTTGTTATGAGAGGAGAAGAGTTGTTTGAGCCTAAGTTCAATGGCAGGTGAGGAGTTTCTGGGAGGATGGAAGGAAGGGCATAGGGTTCATATCCCATCATGATATAGAAGGGGGATACTGATGTCATGGAGTGAGGGCAGTGATTGTGGGCAAATTCAGTGTGGGAGATGGAATTAATCCAGAAAGAAGGGTTGTTGCCACAAAAGATACATAAGGAGGTTTTGACTTCTTGATTAACATGCTCTGTTTCCGCATTAGATTGAGGATAATAGGCAGTGGAAAGGGAAAGATTGTACTTCAGAATATGACCCATTTCTTTTGTGAAGGCTGAAGTAAACTGAGGACCATGATTAGAAATGACTTTGTCAGAAAGACTGGAACAAAGGTAAATTTTGTGGAAGAAAAGGGAGGCAACACCTTCAGCAGTGATAGATTTCAAGGTAGGGCAGAGAATTACCCCCTTAGTATGGCCATGGTCAACCACAACCAGAAGGGTATTGAAATCAGAGGACAGGGGAAGATCAGTGATAAGATCACAGGATATCTGCTGGAATGGATGAGAGGCAGAAGACTGGATAGGGGTGAGAGGAGGGAGGAGAGGGTAAATGTTTGCCTTGTGCTGTTGGCAGGTAGCACACCCTTCAATGTAACTTCAAATATAAGAAGTGAGGCTGGACCACCAGAATTCAGAAGAGACTAGTTGATACATTTTCAGATAATCAGGATGCCTGGCCAAGGGGTGGTCACAGTGAATGAGGATTTGTAGATGAAAGTCACCAGAATTGGGAACAAAGGTATGACCTTTATAAGTGAGAAGTCCATTGATGTCTTGCCAATCATGAGGTGAGAATGGAAAGCAGAGGGGAGATCTTTGTTAAGTGATTGCAACGATTGGAGGACAAGAGGGTCAGAGGCCAAGGCCAAGGCAAGTTTAGAGGATAGAGTCAATAGTTTTCATGAAGATCAAAGGGGGAAGGAGAGTGGCTGTTGCATTATTGAGGAAGGAAGAGGAGGTAAGGAGATTGGGTTGACAGAAGAGGGCATCAGGGCCAGCAAGAGCAGTACCAGGGACATGAATAATTTTTAGATTGAAGTTGGTGAGGTCTAAAAGCCAATGGGCTTGATGACAGTTAAGGACTTGAGGCTTCTTAAAGAACAGGAGGTTCTTATGATCTGTAAAAGCCTGAGAAGGGGGAACCATGGAGGTAATGACACCACACTTTCAAGGCATGAATAATTGCAAGTAGTTCATGGTTGTAGACATTGTAATTACACCTGGTGGGGGAGAAGGATTTAGAAAGATAGGAACAAGGATGTCAATCACTGTTAGAGTCAGTTTGAAGCAATATACCTCTAGAGGCACATAGAGAAGCATTGGTAGTGATGGTGAAGGGGGAAGTAGGATCAGGAAGACAAAGGACAGGTTTGGAGAGGAAGATCTGTTTAAGCTGATCAAAGGCAATTTAGCAGTGGAAATCCATGCCCAAGGCAGATCCTTTTTGATAAGGTTGATGAGGGGACAAGTGGTGGTAGAATATTCATGGATAAATTGATAGTAGAAGTTTGCAAAACCAAAGAAGGAACAGACATCTTTAACTTTCTGCAGAGTTGGCCATTTGTCATATCCATGATTTTCACTAAGTCCAACTCCATACCTCCAGTCTTTTGTTCCCACAATCTCCAGAGCATTCTTGCTTATGAGACCATTCTGAGTCACCAGACTCACATGTGTTTATTCATCATTGACTATCTTTGATATCTTGTTTGACCATTTTGTAATATTCTGACAGGTGCTGACACCAAGGGGCTATTATCACCGCCATGTCTCACCTCCAACATATAGGGGCTACTGGACATGATCTGGAATTGCCAATGCTGTCATTCTCATGACAGCTGGGTCCTCCAGACCTCCACCAGAATTGCCAATACTGTCACTTTGTTCTATATATAAACTCTACACTCTGCTCCTGTACCCTCAGTTCAAATATCAATTCTAGTTCTGATTTCCCCCCCCTCACCCATTCAGTCCTCCTCTTGTCATCCTCTCCCTCAGCTCATTAATCTTGACCCACCTTGCTCAAACCTCTGACCCTCCACCCTATGCCTGTTCCTCTGAAATACTGGGGACTTGCCTTTGACAAGGGCACACCACATAAGGTGAAGCCAACATCCCTTCCGTCTGGACACTAACTCTGGAGTTCCAGAGTTTCATTAGAAGATCAGGATTGACTTTAATACTATTGAGCAATGCCATCGAGTTTGACTGAGTCCATAGCTAGCTCTCTGGGCTTCATGATTATTTTCAGATAATCCACTTCTTCAGCAGCAAAGGTACATTTCTCTAACTTCAAAGGAAGGTCGAGTTCTTGCATTCATTGAAGGACATGATGAGTTCATTTGGTGTGGGTGATTTCATCAGGGGAATAGATCAAGAGGTCATCCATGTAGATTACTAGCCATCCTTCAGCAATCATATCATAGAATGAATTGTTCATGAATCATTGAAATGTGGCAGGGGAGTTGGTGAGACCAAAGAATATAACTGTCTGTTTGAAGAGACCTTTGTGGTTGATAAACATGGCTTTCCACTAGTGGCCATCCTTAATACGGATGTTGTTATATCTCCATTGAATGTTGAACTTGGTAAAAAGTTTCACATCATGGAGTTTATCAATGAGGTCAGAATGAGGGGAAGAGGGTAAGAGTCTCAAATGGTGTGATCATTAAGATAGCAATAGTCTTGACAGGGGTGGAGGCCACCATCCTTCTTTTTGATGAAGAAGAAAGGTGATGCTTAGGGAGAGTTGGATGGATGAATCTTTCCAGACTTTAGGTTTTCATCTAGAAAATATTCTGTGGCTTTCTGCTCATCAGGGGACAGGGGGTAGATCTTTCCAACTTTTGGGAAGAAGAACTCATTGAGGTTAATTGCATGATTGCAGGATCAAGAGGGTGGTACATGGTCAGTCGCCTCCTTAGAAAACATGGAGGCAAATTCAGAATATTCAAGGGGAAGGGTTTTCTTCAGCTTGGTAGGTTCCACCACCATAGCAAGTTCTGTGGCAGTAGTGAGTTTTTGGATGACAGGAGAGCTGGAGGGGGAAAATTGGAATCTGAATCGAGTACAATGATCAATGGTTTGTTAGTCCATAGCTGCTTGCATGTAACAAGATTCTGATAAGGGATCCAAATAGTTGAAGAGTTGTTTGTCAGTAATGGTATTCACATGGACATGTTGAACAGGAGGATTAGATCAGAAGGAGGAGTGGAGTTCTGGAGATTGATCAGTGGATTCAGCAATGGGTAACATTTGGGCGGAACAATTGATAGTAGAGTTAACCTCTTTAAGCCAGGAAAGTCCAAGGATGACATTGTCAGACTCAAGGGCCATGACTTGGAATTGAATGGAGTGAGTGATCCCTTTGACATTGACCAAGAGTTTGCAGAAGTAACAAATCATACCATTCTTGTTCTTGGAATGATTAGCATTCTGGGCTTGAAGGGATTCCCCAGGTTTTGTAGTCAGGAGTTGGTGTTTCTTGACAAATTGCCAATCAATGCAGTTGATATCTGCACCAAAATCTATGAGGGCACAGGTGTCAATGACTTTCATAGTATGATCTGGGATGATAACTTGCAAGGAGAATCACATAGTCTTCATTGCAGAGGATACTACTTCAGAGATTGAAAGAGACAATGGTGTCAAAGTATCATCTCCATTTAAAAACACTGAATGACCTCTTCATCATTGTCATTGACATTGATCAAGCTTGCAACCTCCTCTATTTCCTTCACAACTTTCTTTATCTTTCTAACAGGAGGTTTCAACAGGGACAGAGTGGACAGAGTAGGAGACAAAAGGAATGAAGGACAAGCAAAAGAGAGGTAACTAGCTTGGTGACAGTGGAAACAAAGCCCTTGCTTGATGCACTGGTTTTGTTCATCAGGAGTCATCTTGGAGACTTGGATGATGTTGACATCCATAGCATTGGGGTCACAAGTTTTTGTGGTAGCCTGGTTGGAAGAGGGAAAGTGGTGGGGGGAGAAAGAATGGTATATAGATGAGGCCTTCTGGGTTCATTTAGATATTTCATTTGCATGATTCCATTGGATCTGAAAGTGAATAGCCTTAGCATACCAATTGCTAGGGAGAGTGGGGACAGTATCCATGGATATGATGTGATGCATGAGGGAGGTAGGAAGTCTGGCAGTGAAGTAACCAATGATGATGTTTGAGTCAATAATCAAAGACATGGCAACTTGGTTCTGGAATTCTGCAATATATTTGGTGAGGGTAGGGGAGAAGGTACCATTCTTCTTCTTAATCATCTGCTTGGTGGACAACCAGGCAATTGCATTGGCTGTGATATCAAGGTGTTCAAATGATCTCTTGAACTTAATGACAAAGTCATCAAAGGTTTCTAAGAATGGGGAGGCACCCTGAAAAGCTTGAAGTCAGAAGGTATCTGCCCAAGAGGCAGCGGACCTCTCAGTCATATAAAAGAGGGCAAAGGCAACTTTCTTGTCATCAGAGTTATAAATGGCAGAGTTGACAAGGAGGTAAAAGTGGACGGAGTTGATCCATGGGATAGCCTGATTGTAGGCCCCATTGCATGCTTTAGGGACAGCAATATGAAGTTCTGTGGGTTTAGCTGTGGAGGAAGACATATTGATGGGTGGGAGTGGAACAGAGGGTCGAAGAAATGGAATTGGCAGCAATGGTTCTTGAAATAAAGAAAGACCAACAGCAAGTTGTTGTGTGAAAGCTTGAGATGCTTTGCATTCATGGGAAGCCATGAGTTCAAGGTCAGAGTTCAATTGATCGTCCTTGGTAGATGGTTCAGATGGTTCAGTAGAATTAGAGATGGGGGGAGGGTTTTGAGAGGGCCACCAGGGAGGTGGGATTTGAGGGGGGAGGTGTGACATGGTGATGGCTTACAATGGTAGTAGCTGTAAGAGTTAACCTTAACCTTTTGTTACACTTGTTCTGGGTAGGGCCAAGAGTAGACTTGGTTGGTTCAAGGATCGAATGAGGCTGAAAGACTAAGATAAGTCTTGAAGAGCAACAGATGTCCTCACTTGTTGAAGAGTTCAAATTTCAGAGACCTTGATCAAAGTTTAAGGCAGACTTAGAGAGTTTCAAGGAAAAGCAATGGATTCAAAGAAGCTACAAGGCATAGAGTACTGAGTAGGTCAAGGTTAAGAGTACAAAACATAGAGCCAAAGGTTTATACAGTCAAGGGAATCGAGCATGGCTCAAGCAGTGCAAGATTAAGACATGGTACAATGCTAAAATTAGCATGAAAGTAAACAAGAGTAAAGAAAAAAGTAAATGTAACATATGGCAGTTGCTAAAACATGGTCTAGAATGCACTTGGAGGCCATATCATCTTCAAGTGTGAATGAGTACCTGTATTGCCCAGGAGTGAAAATTGGTGAATTAGTGACTGGAATGCAAGGAAGAACTTGGTTGGCTGGGGGCAGAGCAAATGCATTTCCAGGTTTCATAGCAGATTTCTCCGTATTGCACAAGGTTAAAGGGGGTGTTGGAGGTCAAAGAGGCACTGATATTGGGGTTGTCTGCAATTGCTGTACCTCTGGTGAGATCAGTTCTTGTTCTTCTGAGACTGACACTGTGCATGGGTTTGGTTTAGAAGTTGTGGATTTACCCCAGGATTTGGAGGGGATGCTAACTCCATGGAATCGAACATGCTGCCCTTTGGACTCTTCTGTCTATCCTTAGCTTCCTTTGCAGCTTGGAAGGACACCCAATCATGGGCTATGAATGGCTGGAAATTCGGGTCAGCAATGTTAGGAGATTTGGGTACTTCCACTTCAGAGATAGAAGCTGCAAATGTTAGGGGCTCAAAGTCAATTATGACATCAACTTTGGTTGCATTTGTGACAGACCAGATACCCAACATCAAATGCAGGGCTACAGGAGTGTTAGCAGAAGTAGCAACTGAACTGGACCTTTTGGCTGTCATATGGTCAAGGCAATCTTTGACACAACACACTCCTGGAATGCAAGAACTATCAGGTAAATAGAGTCTTTGGTCAGTGCTGCAGATAATCCTTCCAATGCAGAGATATTCTTCCATGTGCTGGCAACTACCAATGAAGTGACCAAGAAGCATGCAAAATGCACAAACTCTGTTTTGGTGAGCAGTAGTAAACTCTTGCTTGATAGTTGGTGAACCAGGTGAGGCTGCCACAAATGGCACAGTGGGTTGTCATGGGGAATGAAAATGAAATTGTGAACATGCATCTGGTGACATGAAAGGGGATCTGGTGGTATATGCAATATGGAGCATGGAACCTGTCAGCAGGAACTTAGCAATGTCAATAATATTAGTTAGTGGATAAGCATCATCCAGGTGGATATCCAGTTTTACTATAGACAGCTGGTGATGAATCCTGCTCTCTACTTCAGGTGGAAAGCCTAAGAGGAACATAGAATCATGTTTAGTTTCCGATAATTTACAGTGAGCTTGGAAACCCTTTTCATGTTGGGCCTAACAGCAGTGCACACAGCACACTGCCAAACACTGTTGGAATTTCGCTTAGCTTTGGTGAAGCTATAAATAGTGCATACTCTTGGCTATAAAATTGCCTTTTAGGTCATGTGATTTGGTTCACACACTGTGGAGACATTATTATTCCAAGCCAGCAATATCATGGAAAGGGTTTCTGAGCTTTGAGTCAATTCATATGATATCGATATCTGCAATTGTTTGTTGGTACAAACAAAGATATATATGTAAACAGTATGTCTGAGTTTAAAGAAGTTCACATGCCTGTTGATTCTTACCTACCACCATGGTTAAATCTCTTTCTCTTACTCAACAAGCCATCATCCTCTCCCTGCTTGATGCTAGCCATTCTGGTAAAGCCATTGCCAAGCAAACTGGTGTCAGCCCTTCTGCCATATCCAACCTTCATTCCAAGAAGTATTCTACCCTTCCAAAAGCTGTTGGAGGTCATCCTTCCAAGCTTTCTCCTGCCAATATCTGTCATGCCCAACATCTTATTACCTCTGGTAGAGCTGGAAATGCAGTCCAAGTGACCAAAGCTCTCACCAACATCACCAATCAGCCTCTATCTGCCAGTAGAGTTTGTTTCCACTTGAAAAAGTCTGGTATGAAGGCTGTGGTCAAGTCCAAACACCCTCTTCTCTCTGCTAGACATCACAAGGCTCACTTGGACTTTGCAGAAGCTCACAAGAATTGGACTCTAGAGGACTGGAAGAAGGTAATATGGTCAGATGAGACCAAAATCAATTGCTTAGGGTCAGATGGGCACAAATGGGCATGGAAAAGGGCAGGTGAGGGGCTCAGTGATAGGCTGGTACAAGGAACCCTCAAATTTGGAGGGGGTTCTTTAATGATGTAGGGCTGTATGACTTGGCAGGGAGTTGGCTTTGCTACCAAGATTGATGATAAAATGGATGTGAATCTCTTCTCTCAAATTTTGAAGGATGAGCTGCAACAAACCCTAGATCATTATGAGCTCAATGCTCCTAATATCATCTTTCAGCAGGACAATGACCCCAAGCATACTTGTAAAAAGGTGAAGGAGTGGCTAGAAGAGCAGCAGTTTGAGACTATGGTTTGTCCTGCACAGTCTCCTGACCTGAATCCTATTGAGCATCTATGGGGATGGCTCAAAAGGAGGCTTGCAGAGCATGAAGACTCTCCTAAAGGAATTTTGGAATTGTGGAACAGAGTTCAAGTGGAGTGGGAGAAGATACTAGTGGAGGAGTGCCAAAAACTGATTGAAAGTATGCCTAGAAGGATTCAGGCAGTGCTGAAAGCAAAAGGAGAATATACCAAGTACTAATACTCTAGCAATTCAAAATCTCAAAAACCCTTTCCATGATATTGCTGGCTTGTAATAATGATATCTCGACAGTGTGTGAACCAAATCACATGATCTAAGGGACAATTTTATAGCCAAGAGTATGTACTATTTATAACTCAACCAAAGCTAAGCGAAATTCCGACAGTGTTTGGCAGTGCACTGCATGCACTGCTGTCAGGCCCAACATGGAAAGGGTTTCCAAGCTTACGGTACTCACATCCACTATATACCCACACCCACAACCCATGTGGGTTTACCCATAGGTTATGCTATGCAGCCTGTGTATAAAACCAATAAAATTTGATAGTCTGTGTTATTATAACAAAGCATAGAAAAACATTCCTGAATGGGTATAAGTACAGGTCTGGCTTTTGTGACCTGTAATAAACCCATATGCATGGGCCTTGCTTGCAAATTGTGGATCACAAGTCAGCATTCAGTCACAAGATCTCACAACCACAACCACCAAAAAACAAACATGCCAACTCATGAATAACCAAGCCATCCAGAATCCACTAGAAGCTGTCTACATGGTATATACACATGCAACTACAACACTGCACACCATATCCTATCTTTTTTGACATTGAAGAACCCATACTGCCAGAAGTTCAACAAGCTGTCACACCAAACCTATCTTTACAACATGCACAGTTCACTCAACCATTATATGTCATCTTATACTCACACCCTATTTTTTTTATGCCAATGCTAGTATTTATTTAGTAGTTAGTTGAAACTATGATACTTCTCTTCAATAGTAACATCACATATGCAAACTTAGTCATGCAAAGTAGTACTGCTTATTTTAAGCAAACATTTTCTGGTTTGAAGCTACATATCCACACCCACTACATATCCATACTCACAACCCACATGGGTTACCCATACCATGATTTTCCCTAAAA
Organism: Xerocomus subilludens; assembly: GCA_038092535.1. Classification (NCBI taxonomy): domain Eukaryota; kingdom Fungi; phylum Basidiomycota; class Agaricomycetes; order Boletales; family Boletaceae; genus Xerocomus; species Xerocomus subilludens. The sequence continues at coordinate 976 of JBBPQO010000318.1, read as the reverse complement.
AGAAGCAGTCCATCCACAGAGAAATTTCCTCAAAGTACTTCTATACCACATGCTAGCAATGTGAGTATGCATGAAATCAGCCTCTGACCACTGGCACCAGGGAAGCATATTGTACACCCCATTGAGCATCCAAACTCTACTCTTCACCCTATGAAACTCTAGACTGCCTTGTCATCCAGAGCAAGTAAGTCTCCCTAACAAATGCATGCAGGTGTTGGTCCTGACGTCCATTTGAAAATGCAGATTTAGAAACATCATGCACTAGTTATACATGATACATTTCATAATTGATGGTCACAGTAATTATCCAAGTGTTCCATCAAAGCACTCTGTTCATTGTTCCCATGCACAAAGTGACTCATATCAAATTGTATCCTTTGAACAGCAATAACCATGGTTGTTGGAGGTAAGCATAGAGCAGACCTTGGGTAGTAGTGTGGTATCCAAAGAATGAGGTCACCAGATGTGCTTTGTAGCCAGCCATCATCATGGAGTTTCCATGTGCATGCATTGTGGTAAGCATGATGAGAATTGAAGCCATGGTGCAAGGACACCAGATATTGAGGGTCACGGACAGGTGAATATTGGTCAAATGGCCCAGCCACGACACTCCCTGTCTTGGCATCCCAGATCTGCACTGTTCTGTCTTGAGACCCAGAGACAACATGCTTTCCATCAGGTGAGAACCCAACTGATGTGACCCCACTGGTGTATCCCTCAAGAGGCCCAGCCATAACAGACCCTGTCTTGGTGTCCTAAATATACACCATTCTATCATTAGACCTGGAGTTGACCCACTTTCCATTAAATGAGAACATGACTGATGTGACCCAATTGGTGTGTCCCTTGAAAGGCCCAGCCATAACAGACCCTGTCTCAGCATTCCAGATCTGCACTGTTCTGTCAGAGGACCTGGAGACAACATGCTTTCCATCAGGTGAGAACCCAACTGATGTGACCCAATGGGTGTGTCCCT
>JBBPQO010000317.1:0-12248 GCA_038092535.1 Xerocomus subilludens | reverse complement strand
ATCTTCTTATATAGATCTGCTGAGTTCCTTTCTTCTTTGACCTCTTGTAAGGCCGCTTTAATATCTTCTAAATCGAAGGGGTCGTTTCCTCCAGATCCTGCTGATCCAGACATAGCTCCTTACTGTTCCGTATCTTCCAATGAGACTCTGGGGAGTTCTTGATAGTAAACCTACAAACGTCTGGTATGTTGGACCTGTCTTGCGCTCAAGTAAAGAGTCTTATCCAAGTGTTGCGAGAGCCAAACTTTGATGCTAAACCTCAAGAGCAAGATGCTCCCAAAGACGAACAATGAGCAAGAGATGAGTGATGAATAAGATAGTGAGGACACTCAAGTCGAAGACTGAATGTGTCAGAGATAAGGCAGCGCTCAGGCAGAGGCCGAATACGCTGAGTGTGTAAAGTAGAACGATAGCCAGACCTTAATCTTAGGCTCAAGCACGGATGCTGAATGCCATAGACAAATGGATAAGACTGCAGTTAGCAGTTGTCTAACTACCGTTTATATACATGAGAGGGATGCGCACAGACCTGCACAGTATGCAGTCAAAGATGGCCCTAAGGTACACAAAAAAGGAAGAAGATGACATGGCCGCAGCATACGCAGTATACACAGTTGGCACGTTCGTCAATGAAGGACAAGAGGACACATACAGAGTACGTGCACATGTGCTGAGTCATGTGTAAACAAAGTCTGAAGGCATCAGTGCAGTAAGATGAAGCTAAAGAAAACGTAAAGTCCTAATTGCTCAAATGTATGGTAGTACATGTACACACTCGTCTTCGAGGACAAGTGTAGTTGAAAAGAGGACAAAAATGTATGATTTTGCAATACAGAATGATCTTTAATTACAAGTTTGTTCCTGGTTCCTATTTGTCTTACTTCTGTATGTGTCATACGATGATTTCCAATCAGCCTGACACTTTAAATAATGAATGATAACAAGGAAGAAAAGCCTCATATAGAGGATCTGAGAGATCAAAGAAGAATAGAGGAATATAGGGACAAAAAGAAGTTAATACACAGAAGAGAATGGAAGATCATACAAGAAAGGAGATCTAGATTCAGATTCAGATGACCACAAGGTATGGTAAGTCCCAGGGGAATCCCAGATAAGTCCCAAGAGGAGATAGGCAAGGAGGATATGAAGAGATATCCAGATAAGGATGACAAAAGATAAGATAATGATGGACATGGAGGACTACAATGAGGATGATGAAGAATGACAGAAAATGGAGAGTAACATCAGAGGGTGGAGGATGATGTTGGAGGAGATAGGACAATAGAGGACAATGAGGAATCAATCAAGAATATTGGAAAACCAACCCCCTTTCTAGGATTGAAGGATGACAGAGAGAAGTGACATCATCAAAGGAAATGAACAAGGGTTGATCACATGCCACCATAGAACTATAACACCCTTCACACCACTCAAAGCTGCCACCATGTTTGCTGCCAGAACATCTTGAGCAGCAAACACAGCCATTCATTTTTTCCAGGTTGTCTGAGCAGTAATAGTTGTGTTGAACAGCTCATCAGCAGCTTGAGGCCATCCACTGACTGCCTTTGCCACATCAATGGCCTTGAGAAATGTGGCCCAGAATTTGTTATATCCATCAAGCATTCTATAAGCTGACCACTTACCTGCTTTACTTGCCACTGTGCCATCCACTCATGCTCTTCCTCCTCCAACTCCTCCTTGTTATTGAGGCAGCAATTCACCTCTGCTGCTTCTACCTTGAACACCTCTTGCATAATGCATGCAGCCTCCTTTTGAATCCTGGAGCAGGTGGCAGACACAGTTGCAAGAAGAGAGTTGAATTTGAGAGAGTTAGACATAGGGGAAGGAAATAAATAAATAAAAAGTTGGCATAAAAAGATATGAGAGCCACACTTTAACCAATGTGGACCCACTGATATAAGGTGGACTTCTTTATTCATGCATGTGTTATGCGTTTCATGTGTTTCTTTTGTCCACAGTCACATGGCTGACAGGGGACAGTCAGCAGCAAAGACTTCCTCAGATGTAGGAGTACATATTCCCTTATGGTCATATCCTCCTATCATTGACCAACTTCACACTTACTGTCACATCCATGATTTTTGCTAAGTCCAACTCCATACCTCTGGTCTTTTGTTCTCACAATCTCCAGAGCATTCTTGCTTATGAGACCATTCTGAGTCACCAGACTTGCATGTGTTTATTCACCATTTGACTATCTTTGATATCTCATATGACTGTTTGTAATACTCTGACAGGTGCTGATACCAAGGGGCTATTATCACTGCCATGTCTCACCTCTGACATGTAGGGGCTACCAGACATGATCTAGAATTGCCAATGCTGTTGTTCTTGTGACAGGTGGATCCTTTGGACCTCTGCTGGAATTGCCAATACTGTCACTTTGTTCTGTATATAAACATGTACCCTGCTCCTGTACCCTCAGTTCAAATATTGATTCTAGTTCTGATTTCCCTCCTCACCCCTTGGTCCTCCTCTTGTCATCCTCTCTCTCAAACTCATTATCTTAAGCCCATCCCTCCCTCAAACCTCTGACCCTCAAACATCTGACCTCTGATCCTCCAACCCCCAACCTCTGACCCTTCACCCTATGTTTGTCCCTCTGAAATACTGGGGACTTGCCTTCGACAACAGCACACCACATAAGGTGAAGCCAACGTCCCTTCTGTCCAGACACTAACTTGGAGTTCTGGAGTTTTGTTAGGAGATCAGGATCAACTGTAATAGTATATTCAAACTTGAACTTGTCGAAGTCATGAATACTTGTAATTGTCCTCAATGTTCCAGCACTCAACCCTCTACACCACCTCCATGTAACCTGCTCAGTACCATTGGAGGTAGTATAAGAGGCCAAGAAACCATAGAGCATTTCTGAAGCTTCTCTACCCACCATACTCTAGTACTGAATCCATTCATCTCTACTGGCCTCCATGCTGGATCTCTGACTCTTAGAGCACTCATTGATGACTCTGATGATGACCCTAGTAATGATGATGCCCCAACCCACCCTCTGGGCCCCCCTCCTCCAGGTGGTCCTCCTGGCCCCCCTCTAGATGGCCCTCCTAACCCCCCTCCTCTGGTTGGTCCAGGTGATCTGGGTTATGAGCCTCCCAATGATCCAGACTCCTTTGGGGATAAACCCTTCCCTGATGATGGAGATGAGCTAGTTCCACATAACACTCTTACCCACCTTGTGGATGCTATCCAAAGCCTTGCTCAATCTTCTTGATGTCTACCTCAGTCCAGCCAATACACCAAAGTCCAGGAACCAGATCAGTTTGATGGATTGGACCCCCACAAACTCCAGTCTTTCCTCATACAGTGTGAGCTGAACTTCCAAGATTGTCCTACAGCCTTTGCTATGGACCATGCTAAAGTCACCTTCATGCAGTCTTACCTCAAGGGTACCACATTAGAATAGTTCAAACCAGACCTTCTCAAAATTGATGATCCTACCTCCTCACCTATCTGGATGAATAACTATCATGAATTTGTCCTTGAACTCTGGTTGAATTTTGGACCACATGATCCTGTAGAGAATGCAGAACATCAACTGGATCATCTGTTGATAAAGGATAGCCAGTGGATTAACAAGTATGTGATTGAGTTTAACTGGATTGCTTTGCAAGTCCAAGGCTATGGAGAAGGCACTCTTAGGCATCATTTCTACAACAGCCTGCCTGATTATATCAAGGATGAGATCTCACGCATGGGCAAGCCCCCTTCTCTCTCTGAACTCCATGCCCTTGCTCACATTATCAATGCACACTACTGGGAGTGCAAGTCTGAGCTATCTCGCCAATTGGATCAGACCTCCAAATCATCCGCCAAACCTTCCTCTGACAAACCCTCTGACAAACCCTCTGCATCCACTCTAGGTAACTCTAGTGGCAAGTTGCCTAAGGATTTGAAAGTGTCCAAGGAAAAGGCTACCACTTCCTCCTCCACTCCAAACCAGTTAGATCTCTCATCTAAACTAGGCACTGATGGCAAGCTTACTCCAGCAGAGCAAAAATGCTGCTTCAATAACAAGCTTTGCATGTTCTGTGGCCCAGGTGGTCATATGGCTAAGGATTGCAAGAAGTCCACATCTTGGGCTTCTAAGGGCTGCTCCACTACTACGACAGATGCAACTCCAGCACCCTCCACTTCGGAGGTGAAAAAATAGTCTACAACCTCCATGATTCCACACAGCCAGATGGTTGTGTTGACCCTGACTGTGCCCTTAAGAAGATTTGCCTCAACATGTCCACTCTTTCTGATCTGAAGTCTCTTATACCATTAGTTTCTCTTGCCTCCTATCCCATTCCTCCATTTCCAGCTCTCATTGACTCTGGCTCTTCCGATTTCTTCCTCAACTCAAATTTTGTCAAAAACCATAACCTTTCCACCTATCCTATATCTCTGCTCTGACTCCAACTCTTCGATGGTACCTGTAATAGCACCATCATGTGTGCAATCAATCTCTCCATTCAATTTGAAACTGGTGATATCACTCCAACAACATTCTTTGTCACTTTGTTGGATGGCTCCTGTTTTCTTGTTCTAGGACACAACTGGCTCACCTGCTACAATCCATTGATTGACTGGATTTTGAACAGTATCTAATTCCGAGCACCTGAACAAACCATGCCAGCCCCTCTGAGCTCATCTCCACAGCCTTTAAAATCTCCTCCTATAGCTGACTCTTCATCCTCTGGCACACCTCTGCTTAAATCACTGCATTTCTTTGTTCACACTGCTCCCCCCATTGCCATAATTAGTGCTCCTACGTTTGCCCTAGCTTGTCACTTGAAAGGCTCACTGCAGTTTAGTATGCAGTTGAAACCTCCTGAGAGTGAACTCCATTCCATCACTTCCATTCCTGAAGACATTAATCTCTCTGGAGTACCTCCAGACTATCATGACTTTGCTGATGTCTTCAGTAAAAGCAAGGCAGACACTCTTGCCCTGCATCGTGATCATGACTTTAAGATTAACCTGGAAGAAGGTACTTCACCTCCATTAGGAACTACCTATTCACTCTCCACCTCTGAGCTTGACTCTTTCCATGCATTCCTTGATGAGCATCTGGCTAATGGCTTCATCCCTTCTCCTCCACTCATGCCACTCCAGTTCTCTTTGTCTGCAAGAAGGATGGTTCACTCTGCCTCTGTCTGTATCAACTTTTGAGGACTCAACAAGATCATGAAGAAGGACCACTACCCACTTTCTTGCATTTCTGACCTTCTTGACTCTCTGAGCCATGCTAAAGTCTACACCAAAATTGACCTCCGGCATGCCTACCACCTGGTCTGCATTGCTTCCAGAGATGAATGGAAGACCTTCTTTCAAATGTGCTATGGCTCCTATGAGTGGTTAGTTATGCCTTTCAGTCTTACAAATGCCCCTGCTGCTGTTGCATGAGCCAAACTCCAAAGCCAAACTTCAAGGGCAAGACAATGACAAATGACTCAAAGGGATGATAATGATGAAGCAAGAGTGCTCAAGCATGGTGCTGAATGCACTAAGACAGAGTAGATAATGTCAAGTTCTTAAACCAAGCTCAAGCCTAGGCTGAACGCAATGGTCAAATGAATAAGACTGCTGAATGCAGTCACTAATCTACAGTTTATATATATGTGAGGTCTGAACACAGACTGCATGGTGCACAGTCCAAAACAGCCTCAAAACAGACACAAAAGGGAAGTGCAGTACTGTGCCATAGTGAACATGTAGCAAGCTGATGTGTCACTATGTCACAGTCTGGCAAGAAAAGAAAGAAGGCATGTATGGTACACGTATGTGCATGTGTGCTGTATCACATGTAAATGAAGTCTGGAAGTATCAGCATAGTAAAGAAGAATGAGGAAATGAGAAAGAGAACAGCTGATAGTCCTAAATGCTTGAACATATATAATACAGGTGAGCACTCATCTTCGAGAACAAGTGTAGTTGGGAAGAAGAGAGAACAGAGTATGAACAATTCACAACAGCCACCTTTCAGTGCTTCGTCAATACCATCTTTACTGATCTTTTAGATGTTTGTGTAGTTGTCTATCTGGATGATATTTTGATTGACTCTGACGACATTGCTTTCCACAAGGTGCATGTCCAGGAAGTCCTTCAGAGGCTTTGCAAGCATGGACTTTACACTAAGCCTGAGAAGTGCAAGTTCCACACTATGTCCACTGAGTACCTTGGCTACCAGCTCTCACCCTCTAGACTTACTATATTTCCAGAGAAGGTGAAATCCATTCAGGACTGGCCAGAGCCTTAAAAGGTCAAGGATGTGCAGTCCTTCTTTGGTTTTGCGAATTTCTACCAGCATTTCATTGACAACTACTCTGACATAGTTGTTTCTTTAATGCACCTAACTCACAAGGTATCTTGTGGAACTTCACCAATTTTCAGAAACTCAAAGATGCCTTCACCTCCCCTCTGATCCTCACCCATTGGGTTCTGGATGCTCCTCTCATAGTGGAAACCAATGCTTCTGACTATGCAATCGCCAGTATCCTCTCCATCTGCTGTGCTGATGATAAAATTAGATCCATCACTTTCTACTCTTGAACTCTGTCTGCTCCAGAGCTCAACTATGACACCCACAATGAAGACTTCTAGCAATTCATGAATCCTTCCACACTTGGCATCACTACCTTGAAGGTTCTGCAACTCTGGTCAATGTTGTTATGGACCACAAAAACCTTCAATACTTCACTACTACCAAACTCCTGACTCACTGGCAAGCCTGCTGGTCAGAATTCCTCTCCAAGTTCAACTTTATCATCCGCTTCTGCCCAGAATGCCTCAGAGCTAAGCCTGATGCCCTCACTAGATGCTGGGACATCTATCCCAAAGAGGGAGATAAGGATTATGCTCATGTGAAACCTCATAATTTCCAACCTGTTTTCACTCACAAGCAGTTTGCTGTGTCCCTTCAAGCTACCACCCTCACTGCTCTGGTACTCCGAGCAAGCACACTCTTTGATGCCAAACAACTCTATAGTGATATCCTCTCCTTCCTGCCCTCTGATCTTGTGACTTCCAGTCATTTGGCCATGTCTGAACCCTCCAATTCTTGATGGTCAGTCAATACCAGTGGTTTCCTCCACCTAGACAATTGCATCTATGTCCTTGATTCCAACAACTTTCAACTCTGTATCCTCTGCTATAAGCATGACCATCCACTCTCTGGACATTCTGGCCAAAACTGGACCTTAGAACTCATTTGCCACAACTACACCTGGCCAGGAATATGTCAAGGAGTATGTCTCTTCTTGTACTACCTGTGCCTGTGTGAAGGTTCCAAGACATAAGCCATATAGACTTCTTAAACAACTCCCTATTCCTTTGAGACTGTGGAACTCCATCTCCATGGACTTCATTGAACAGCTTCCTCCATCCTCCAGCTACTCCACTATATTAGTCATTGTCAACTGCCTGTCCAAGCAATGCTTTTTTGTCCCTATGCACAACACAATCACTTCTCTGGAGTTAGCAAAGCTCTTCCTCCTCCACATCTTCTTAAAGCATGGGGTCCCCTCCCACGTCACCTCCAATAGAGGCTCCAAGTTCATATCTCACTTCTTCCATTCCCTTGGGAAAGCCCTTTACATCTGCCTCCACTTCACCTCTGGATACCACCCCAAAGGAGACAGACAGACTGAGTGGATGAACCAAACCTTTGAACATTATTTGTGTGTCTACTGCAACTATCAGCAGGACAACTGGTCCAAACTCCTGCCCCTTGCAGAGTTTGTGTACAACAATGCTCTGAACACAATTATTGGCATCTCTCCATTCTTCGCCAACAAGGGCTATCACCCAAATATCTCAGTCCATCCTGAACATGACCTTACCTCCACACAAGCTTGTAAGTACTCCATCAACCTTGACTCCCTCCATTCATTCCTCCATGAAGAAATGGCTGCTGCCCAAAAGTGATATCAAGTATCAGCAGACACTGAATGAACTCTTGCCCCAGACATCATGATTGGTGACCAAGTTTTTGTCAAAGCCAAGTACTTCTGCTCCACCAGACCCTTGAGGAAACTCTCTGAGAAGAACCTTGGGCCATATGCAGTTATCGTGCAGCCAGGTACTCACTCCTTCACCCTCCATCTACCTGATACTTTGAAGGCCATTCATCCAGTCTTCCATGTCTCTCAGCTAGAACCCTCCATGCCAAATACCATTCCAAATTATGTGCAAACTCTGCCACCTCCAGTCAAAGTAGACAGCAAACCTGAATACAAAATCCCTGAAATCCTTGACTCTAAGTTAGATCACCATTTCTGACACTACAAACTCCTATACTTATTTGGTGGTCTGGCTATGAAAGCACCAACAAAGGAACATCTTGGTTATTGGCTACTGAACTCAGTCCCATGTCAGAACTTGTTCAAGCATACCACCTCTGGTATCCAGACAAACCTGGACCTCACTCCGCTTAATTGGTCTGACTTCAAAGCAAAAACATTTATTTTCTATTCTAACCTCTTCTGATCTATCCTCCAATCCTGCATCCAACAATTCCTCCAACACTGCCTGCACCTCCTCTTCCTCTCCATCCTCCACCTTGTTGCCCTCTGACTCCTCCACTCTAAATGTAAAGGTCACAGCCAGCTCAGCCAGCTGCTTTGCCACTAGATAGCCAGCTGGATGCAGCACAGCTCCTCCACAATGCCCCCCACCTCCATGGTCTTCTTTTCCTCTGCCTCCTCTGTCTTCTCTGTCTCCTCTGACCTCCTGTGGCTGCTGCTGGGCCCTGCCTTTGCCTGCACCATCTGTGCCTTCAGCCTGGTCACCCTCCTCCACTTCACCTCCTTCACCTCTGCTCTGGGCCACCTGCACCTGGCCTTTGTGGCAATGCAGTGCATGCACACTGTCACCTTCCCCTCATCCCAGACACACTTGATTCCCTGGCCCACACATCCCTCACATGCCTCCCACTCCAGCTCCGCCCTCTTCTTCCCCTTGTCACTAATGGTGCTCTGCTAAGTATACACCTCCTCTGCCTAACTTTGTCAGTCCACTGTCAAGAAGCGACCTAGGCTCTTACCTGGCACTTTGCCACAGCCACAGCCTCCACCCTCCATCTCTTCTCCTCTGCCTGTGCTCCTGCCTCCAGCCTCTGCTTCTCCTCTGCCTTCCGGTGCTCCTCATTCTCTCATGCCTTTGCCTCAGCCACCTTGCAAGCTCGCTGCTCTTTCTCCACTCTCCACACCTGCACCCACCATTGCCACTCTCAATACTTGGTGTCGGTGACTCCCTCATTGTCATGCTCATTCTCTGCAAGCAGGCCATTGGACCAGGTGGTGATGCTGCCCTTTAGTGCAGACATGAGAAGATGATGGAAGTAAAAGATAAGGAGCCCAGGCAAAATCTGATGGACTTTATACTCTAGGAGAACAATGAGCAGATTACAAACTCTGACTCACTTTGTCTTGCTCAGGCCTTCAGGGGTTCAGGCCTAAAAGGGGGATACTATCACATCCATGATTTTTGCTAAGTTCAACTCTGTACCTCCAGTCTTTTGTTCTCACAATCTCCAGAGCATTCTTGCTTACAAGACCATTCTGAGTCACCAGACTTGCATGTGTTTATTCACCATTTGACTATCTTTGATATCTTGTATTACTGTTTGTAATACTCTGACAGGTGCTGACACCAAGGGGCTATTATCACTGCCATGTCTCACCTCTGACATGTAGGAGCTACCAGACATAATCCAGAATTGCCAATGCTGTCATTCTCATGACAGGTGGATCCTCTGAACCTCTGCCAGAATTTCCAATACTGTCACTTTGTTCTGTATATAAACTCTGTACCCTGCTCCTATACCCTCAGTTCAAATATTGATTCTAGTTCTGATTTGCCTCCTCACCTCTTGGTCCTCCTTTTGTCATCCTCTCTCAAACTAATTATCTTAAGCCCATCCCTCCCTCGAACCTCTGACCCTCTGACCTCTGACCCTCCACCCTATGTCCATCCCTCTGAAATACTAGGGACTTCCCTTCAACAAAGGTGCACCACATAAGGTGAAGTCAATGTTCCTTCCATCTGGACACTAACTTGGAGTTCCAGAGTTTCATCAGGAGATCAGGATCGACTGTAACACTTACCCAAATTATCCTTCCTATATTTTTACCTCTCTCCCCCCCTTTCAGTTGTCTACAAAAACCCAAGGCTGAATCTGCTCATAACTTGCAAATCTGCATCTGCATAATGCAGCCAGGAACCATTGCTGGTAAGTCTTTCACCTTCAGAATAAGCTCTAACTATGAGTTCATTCTTGGTTCCTATTTGCCTTACTTCTATATGTGTCATCTAACAGTTTCCAATTGTCCTGATACTTTAAATACTGTAATTCACATTTGTCTCAAGTCCTAAGTATGCCCAGACTATAAGAAGTGTGCCTAGGTACTCAAATAGGATCTTTCTTCTTCTAGGATCATTGTATTGTCCTTCCACCACCCTTTCCATCCAAGTCCTTTATGTTTCTATTGCTCTCACTCTTGTTTTTCTTCAGGTTATGCCAAACCCTCAACTGCATTCACCTGCATTCCAAGAACCTGCTATTTGCTTTCATCCAGGATTATCTGAAGAGTCATGGGTATTGGTATCCTTGCTCCCCAAAGCTTGTGAGGGTGATCCTCCTTCTTTCTCTTGGTTCCTCTCTGTGATCCCTTTATGGTCAAGCATATCATACCCTTTTCACTATACCCTGCAGCAGACTTGGCCCTAGGACTTGTTTCTTGAGCTCTAGGGAAATTTCTATCTCTTCAATGAAACCTGTTTTTCTTTGATGATCATCTCCAGAATGGTGTTAGTCATTGTCTGGATCAGTTGCTGAGAGTTGGAGTTTATATACCATAGGAGTTGAGATTGGTTTGCAAGTAGACATGCCAGTGCACTATAGGATGCCATGGCAGTACTGGAATTGAGCCAAGAAGATGGTCTGGAGTTTGCAATTCAATTTGATCTCAATTTTAAGGATATACTTGGCTTCTCTGAGGTTATGAATTTTGAATGTGGCACAGAGTTTTGCCTTCACAGAGTCCATGAACATTCAGGTGGTGGCAGCCAGGAGAAGGTCATCAATATAGACAACTAGGAAGCATACTTGGCTATTGTTGCAGAGGACACACAAGCATGTTTTGGCATCCAGATGAACAAATCCAAGTTCTCCAAGTTTTTGGTCTAGGTTTTGTTCCAATTCTGCCTAGCCTATTTTAGTCTGTACAGAGACCACCAGAGTGTCCAGCAGTAACCTGGTTGGATGGGAACACCTTCACAAGGTAGCACATAATGGTCTCCCTGCAATTCTTCATTGAGGTAGGCTGTGGATATATCCATCTTATCTAACTCCAGGTCATACCTTGCTGCTAAGGCAACCAAAGTCAGGATAGAGTCAAGGTTAGCTGCTGGAGTGAAAACCTCCTTGTGGTCAACTCCTTTCTTTTGTATGAAACCACATGCAATGATCTGGAGTTTGTACTGTTCTACCTTGCCTTGTGCATCTTGTTTGATGCAGAAGAGTGGCTTGGAGGTGATTGGAGTTATTCCTTCCAGAATGAGCATGGTCTCATAGACATGGTTGGCATTTAGGCTTTGCAGTTGTTCCTCCATTGTGGATTTCCATAGTTCCTTGTCTGGTCCAGAGTAGGCTTCCTTTAGGTTCTTTGGAAGAGAATCCTCAATGAACAAGTTTGCAGAGCCAGCAAAGATGAAGTCCTCAATGGAGGCTCCAGGGACTTCTGGATTGACATCCAGAGAGTCCAAAGTGGATTCTTAGACCTGGGCTCCCCTTTTACTGTATGGTGTTCTAGCCTTATGGACTCTTCTGCTAGAGTGCATTTATACTCTTTGTTTCTGTTTTCTGTATGTTGCTTTTGGTTGCTCTGTCATTGAAGCAGGTTAGGGACAGGAGCTCAAGCTGGAAATGGAGCTAGAAATGAAGGAGCTGTGGCAGGAGCAGGAACCAGAGGTGCTGGTGCTGGTGCTGGTGCTGGGACAGGAGTAGGTGTAGGGGCAGGGGCAGAAACTTCATCAAGTTTCAATGCTGGGGCTAATGGGATGTTCTGGTATGAGTTTCAGAGGTGTGGGAATGTCTCCACTGGTCTCTGGTTGGGTGGATGTGGATGGTCATTATTGTCATTATGGTCTAGGAGTTGGAGATGGTCCAGAACTAGGCCCTCCCACTGTCCCTCAACAGTTGGGGCATTCCATGGAGTGGATTCTAT
>JBBPQO010000316.1:0-12259 GCA_038092535.1 Xerocomus subilludens | reverse complement strand
TCCAATTTCAAGAAATTGAGGTTATTATAAATTTGGTTAATAATAATGAATTCTATGGTGACAGTAATGGGAAATAGAGTGCTATTTTGATGTAGCTACATTATATGAACAATATTAAGTGTTGGCTAGTCAAACAATAGCCAATATCCCATGATCTGACCAAGATACTACTATTTAATATACATGCTCAAATAAGTGTCCCAATGAGTTATCATTTTGAAATGGCTACCATGTAATCAGATGTTATCCAAATCCCTTAATTCTTGCAGTGGCAGAGAGCCAACTGTGTGTATTGCATTTCATACACTCATAGTCTAGGGTTATAATGAGTGGTTGCTGGGAATTATTGCCTTTAGTACAAAACACACAAACATTGGAACACTTATTTGAGCCACTATATCATCGTAACATGACAGATCCAAGTTGTTTCCAGGACAGCTGCTGCTCTCATACAAAAATTCAACAATAAGGCTTTGTGTGAATAGAGGAAAGATATACTTAAGTATCAAACATGCAGATGTGGGAACCTGGCCTCTGCAAGGGAAAGACCACAGGTATATGCCACTGAGTTTATCTTGGAACTTGTCACAGCATGTCTTGAATAAATTCTGATCAAAGATATGAGTTTTGTCCACAGAGAGGAAGTCAAATGATGCAGCAAAATGTTTTGCATAGTCACTTGTGGTGATCCACTGTTGTTTGAGCTCCTAGTCACTTCTCCTGTAGACATGAAAAAGACTTGTAAAGATGATATCATTGCTGCATGACCAATCTGTTCTGTTGCAGACCATCTACAGCCAGTACTTGGCAGAGAACAGGAAATGGGAGTTACCAGGAATACCTTTTGAGTAATTGGACCAGGACTTGTCTGTTTTGGATCAAATATCTTTGTTCTCTTATTGGGTTTCGAACTGTTCCCAATGTCAGTAAATGTATGCATGTTGGTTGATGCAACCTCTGGGAATGTGTCCATTGTAGATGCATCAGTGACCTCATGTTTTCTCTTGTTTGGCCTGCTATTGCCAACAGTCATGGTTTCTGTACCTTCTCCATTATAATTTACCTTGATTACTATTTTATCTGAGCACTCAGCTTCTAGATCAGGAACAACTTTCACAGTACCAGTGTGAAGATTATGCTGAATATACATGTTGTATTCCAGGACCTTGAGCTGTTCAACCTTCACATACAATTCTGCAGAAATTGGTTTGTTCAGCTGTGTGATTGTGACTGGCTCAGTGAGACATAATCCAGCTCTGGTCTGAGTGTGAGAAGCAGCAACATAAGTGCCAAAACCACCTTCAGAGAGGTTAACAAGCACCTTGGGCAAAGTTTTTCCTTGAGCTGAATGACCAGTGACAGCAAAGGCTGGCTGAATCAGAAGTTGAAGCTGGCATACTCAAAGTTTTTCCTGTGTCCCATCAGGTTGTTTGAGAAGTGTTGTAAATGTCCATTTGACAGGCATGACACAAAAATCAGTTGGAGGAAGTCTGGTCAATTTGACCTTACTATACAGAAATTCAATATAGACACAGGTGGCATATTGCAAACCTAATGGACATGTCAATGTAAAATTTTTTTGCATGGTCCCCTGTAAGCCATTGGTGATGCCCAGGTCAGTAGACATATTCTGCAACTGCAAGATAACTGGTATGCCTATATAGAGAGAAATCATACCTGGTAAAAAATAAGAAAACGAATTCATATTCATATGAAGTAATGTTTGACGTTCAGATAACAGGAGGGATTGATGAGTACATTTGTCAAGTGCTAAACAGTCCACAATATGCCTGACTCCATTGGCAATATTTGTTTTGTGTAGATTTAATGTTTTGCATAAATTATTTGTGGAAATGATAGCAGCTGCATCAAAATTTCATGGATGCTCATATCCACTCCATTCGATGGCATGGGCAACTTAATCACATGTGAGTTAAATAGGTCAACATCATCCAAGGTACACTGTTATGTCCTCAGTTGACAAACAGCTTCACCATACTGGGGATCAGCATTCATATGCTGTTGTTCCATGAGATTCATGACTGTGTTCATCATTTTCCAAGCAAGTCAACCCAATCTTTTTTGAATCTTAGCATCAGAAGTACTGGCATAATGTGAGATTGGAGTGTACAATGGAGTGCCACCTACAGGCAGATATTGGAAAAAATCACCAGCAAAAATAATTATTACTCCTCCAAACCATAGATTGGGTTTTTCTTTTGCAAAGCAAAGTGTGTGATCAATATTAGCCAAAAGCTCAAGACCAACAAGAAAAGTCTCATCCAGCAAGACATACTTTACATTCTTCCATTCATCATACAACAGTTTGCTATAGAAATGAGGACTGTATAATCTTCATGACTTGTGCCAGGTATACAATTGCCCTCTCCTTTGTTTGTGGCTTTGATTTTGATACCAAGCCCCTTGTGAATAGTCATACCATTGATCAGTGCAGCAGCAGAGCCTGTTGGTGCCAAATACCAAATCATATGCCCACATCTATAGTACATCATCATAGAATGCACAGCCCTTATGACATACATTCTGCCTGTTCCACTAGGGCCAGTCATCAACATTACAAGCTGCTTGGTATCATGTATGCAATCAATATGTCTTTTCACAACATTGTTAGCAATGATCTGAAATGCCATCCATTGTTTCTCATTCAAATTTATTTCCTTGCCAATTGTATCAATCATTTCAGATGGTGTCATATCAGCATATAATTTAGCTTCAGCCATGCTATTCAGAGCAGTCAACTTGGTTGGAGGAGGTGGAAGATTCAAAGAAACATTACCTTATGATGTATCTCAACCTGCTGATCAGGATTTAAGGCATTTCATTGTGAAGTTGCTATGACATGCTCCTATACTTTGATTTCAGTTTTCCATGCAATTACATGAGCAGCAGAGTACTGGGGAAAGTTGAATACCAATGGTCTATTTTGGTCAGAATACAAGTTAGCAGTATTGCAACTTTCTGCAGTCTTAAGTGGGAACAGCCATCCAGACACCTTCAATGCAAGTAAATACTGATGTAGCCAAAACTCATCTTTGGACTGAGTGGACACATTTAAAGCAGGATCTACATCAACATTATCCAGCAATGTATTATATGAAGCACAGTCCATGGAATTTTCTATTCATCTTACCTGCTTGCAAAGTCTTTAGCATCTTGTTCATCTTCACATTCATGAACAGCCTCCCAATTGTTCATTATAGCATGACAAGGAGAAGAAAACATATAAGATTTATGTACTACTAACACATCCTTGCCTCACATGATCAGAGACTGATCAAAGGTAAAAGGTTTGAAGTGCAGTAGAGTGAAGATAGCCCATGCATGATCATGAGTTGATTGTGGAATCAACATGCCAACCACTCATGGAACAAGCTCATGGTTCATTTCACCGTGGTCATGGTTTGTGTGCTCCAATAGTTCATGAGTTTCATGTAACGGTAATGGATGACCAGACTTTAGTTCATGGCATCAGCATACACCTAACCTTGTCTCATGGGTGTTCTTTAATCTCTTTGTCAATGATTTTAGCTGTAGTTCAATGCAGCAACAGAAGTCATGGAAATTCATGTCAGTAAGGCTATCAGCATGATAAAGATAGTGATGGAGCTGATTGGATTCCATAAGCTTTCCTTCATTATCAGTATTAATGGGGATATGTAAGAGTTCTATATCACTATTGGAATCATCAACCTCCTTGGCATTGGGACTGTGATCAGGCATGTAAAACTGTTCTTTGACATGTGCATACACCAAGGAAGACAACATTGCAACCATTTGATGAGATGAGATGCTGTTATCAAAACCTTGAATATGACAGGCTGCTTGCTGAGCATGCATTTGTTGCTGATGATTGAATTGCAAGATGCATTTGTGCAGCAAGAGTTTGGCACTATCAAGAATGGATCCATTTAGAGAGTCAGGTGGAAGATGCACAACAGCACAGGACAATAGAGACAACATCTCATAAGTCTTCACACTCTTGCCAGACAAAATACATTTGAGATCATAGTTATGGTGACAAAAAACAAGGATGTAGGGGTTAAAGTAGTTTACATTACCATCATGACACAATAACACCATAAAGTTTGTCTCTGGATCAAAGTGAGATGCTTCAATGATCTTGTGAGGGAAAATAAATCTACATTTGCCTTCATTCCCATATTTGTGACATACTGGATAACAGTGATGCCTTTGAAGAACTTCACCATATTTTTTAATTTCTGTGACAAAAACAGAATTCCACTGATCTAAAACTTCAATAGGCATCCGATCTGAAGGTTTGGCCATAGAGGGCAGGTTTGGAGGCCATACAACACAAGGTTCAAACATTGGATCTATTTGGGCCTCAACATCAGGAAGATGGTGATGAATTATATCATCAAAGAAAGTAAAAAACCTTCTTTGAAAGTCTGTGTCAAGAAGACAATGCATTTCAGACAGATTGGCACCACCTTGCAGCCAGATGAGAAAGTGACCATGCAGTGAGCCTCATTCAGTATACTCAGAGGTATCATAGAATGCATGCAAGCATCCAAATAACCCACCAGATGGTGATGACCTGCAATGTTTGTAATCCCATCCCAATAAATACTGAAAACAACATTTGACCAAAAACTTGAAGAAATCAGTTGCAGCAACAGGGTCATGTGCCAATCAGATTGCACATTCATGTGCTGATATGAGCTGAGGAAACCATTGAGACAAATCAACAGTGAGATCACCATACATCACTTGAAATATTAGGCTGTGTGCAACACTTGGGTTGAATGTGAAAAACAGGTGAGGTAGACCAAAATAACTGAAAAAGCTACACATGCTTCAATAACATGAGTGCATTCTTCTCCTCAGTAGACAAGTCAGAGATCTTGTGCTCCATCTCCAAATGTGTAGCAAGTTGGCTGAGAATTCCTGGCAACACTTGTGTGATGTTATGGGCAATGTTATGGAAATGGGATTTGTGGCAAGTGAAAGCTGTGTACTGATGAGCTATTCAATGCTGAATCATGTTCCAAGCAACAAACATGTAGTAATGGTGATATCTGAATGAACAGTCTGATAAATTCAATAAATAACATGCTTGAGAATCAAAGGAGAGGGATATGGTGTGCTGTCTGTCCTTGAAACCACCCAGACCATAAGGGTATAGTGTGGGAAACATTCCAGAAAAGACTTCAGAGTCATTGTACTTGTCCACAGGATGTGAACTGCAATACACAATCAAGTCAAGTGGAGATGATGCTTTGGAAATTAAATTATGGAGAGCAGTGGCAGTGAAAGTTCTACCACTGATAGTAACATTCTCAGGATCCGAAACACCCATCTTCTCAAGAAGGACAACTGGATCTGAAGCATTACCAGTGATACTGGAATGATCAGCATCCAAGAGGATGGCCAGATGGTCTTCAAAACCAGAAGTTTCGTCCTCAAAAACAACTTTTGCATCTAAGTCATTGTCCTTGATGACACAATTAGACAAACTGGGAAGAATGCCATCTTTGGGATACAAGTCAAGAGTTTCTGTCTTGATAGGAATATCTACATATAACTGGTTATGACTCTTCAACCACACAAGGAACTGCCCTATTTTGGATTTGCATATGTGAAGTGTTATGCCAAGACAGGCAGGGTCAAACTTTCCAGGGCCAACAAACACAATACTAAGAAATCCAGTTACATTTAAATGGCATTTGTTACACCTGGCCTAGATAAGGACAAGCATAGCCCTTGAAGGTCAAGTGTCAAGACTTGAAAGCTAGGCCAGCAATGACTCACCCACAGCTTTGCTAACTAGACTTCCTCAAGGGAATTCCTTAAGGTAGACAAAGACATCTCTTGGAGGGATTCTCTCAAGAGTAGACAAGTGAGTCAAAAGGGGACTCCTTATGATGAATGAGGAAAGCATGGTGTGATTCAAGTACAAAGTACAAGGTGGTCAAGGGAGATCAAGTTAAAGAAACAAAACAAGAAACAACAGGGTAATTATAGTACACAAGAGAGTTCAGGGCAGGTTTGAAGAACTTTGATATAGTAACTGGGCAGTTGAGATGAAGGTAAGCATGATGATGAACATATGAAGAAAACAGAAGATGAAGTAAACCTGATTACCGGCAAATGAAGGATTTGTAACATGCTGGGTAAGGATGTGTAATCAGGTAAGCAGAACAGAAATTGTGAGAAGAAATGAATAAGCCAATCATAACATTACCCCCCCACTAATCTCCGAGACACTGACGAAGGATAACAACCAAACATGTGTCAACATCTCATAGGAAACCTCAGGGAGAACCTGTCATATTAGCTTTGCCTTCTTCAGTCCAAGTGAGATCTTCCTCAACCTCTACATCCAGGTAAGGAGTACTGGAGTGATGGTGGGAATGTTGGGAAGAGCAATGTTCAAACGAACAGGCATATGGATGGCCATGACTATGAAGGGGAGGAACAGGGCATGGAGCTGGGGAAGGAAGAGGATGCCAAAGGGTATGAGTTATGGAAGGAGGAGAAAGGGGTACAATGGCCTGGTTAGGATGACAATGAGGACATTGAGCTTGAGTGTGACCAGGGCTTGACTCCCAACAAATAGAACATTCATAAAAAGGGCAATCAATCCTTTGATGACCGACCCTTTGACATTCAAAGCAAGCATTATGAAACTGGGGGTGACCAGGAGGGAGAGGGATATCATATGGTTCCCCATTAATGGTTCCTAAAGTTTGCATTTCATGATATGCCTCAGCTTGGGCAAGTGCGAAGGCTTCCTCAGAAGACAACAGGGATGAAGAAGTGGAAATTGGTGGAGAAATGGGTGGAGACAGGATGAGAGTTTGCTGTACCTCTTGAAGGTAACAATCCAAGTCGACTAAGAAGTCAGACATTCCTAGTTGATATAGAGCAGCATCCAAGTTTTCCTGAATCTCTAACTGAACTTGATGCATGAAATAAAGACAATGTCCAAAGCTAGGTTCAGAGGCAGCTAATGCAACCATATTTCCAAGACTTTCATTTTGGAGATAAGCATGGTAGAGGGCCCAAAGAGGGGACCCCATATTCAAGTGACTCCCAATTTGGATAGCCATACTAGGATTTCGTAGAGGGGTGTGCATGGTTTCCAAAATAGTAACGTCAGGGAAACCATCTCAAAGAGTATGGGTGTAGAGAGGGGAATTGGAAGAGAAAGGTGCAAAGGGGCCTCCAGAAGGAGAAATGGTTGAGGAGATACAAGAGTCAGAGACTTTGATCAGAGCAGGAAAGTAGGATTAAGGAGAAGAAGATAGTTCGACCTCTAGAATAGGAGAGGAAGGGGGAGAAGGGTTGGAAGCAGGAGTAGCAGAGGTAGAGGTAAGTTCAATGGCCATTGGTAAAGGATAAAAAAGATGATAAAAGATGAATTTAAGGAGAGAAAACGGAGGGATGAAGGTTTTTATAGTCTATCAGGACAGACTTTGCATTTTTCAAGTCCCACTCAAGGACCCAGAAATCTTCTTCCATAGTATATCCTTTCCATCTAATTAGGAACATCTGAGCCAATGGAGTGCCACAATGATGAATGATATGTTCTATTTCAAATTCTTCTTTTCCTGTGATAAGGTCAGGGGGTGGCACAGGGAAGTTCTTGCCATGAACATCATTTTCATGATAGGGCAATAAGAGAGAAGCATGGAAAACAGGGTGGATCTTCCATGCCTTGGGTAGATGGAGTTGATATGTGATTGGAGATGAGACCTTAATAATAGAAAAGGGGTCTTCCTTCTTTGATGCAAATTTGGGGTTGGTAATCGATCAGCAGAGATTCTTTGCTTCAAGCCAAACTTTATCTCCTTTGACAAATGGAGAGAAAGACCAAGAGTTACGAGAAGCCATGACCTGTTGAGCAAGTTCATGGGAGGTGAGGGCTTCATCTCTAGCAGCAGTAAGAGCCTTTAGTTGGTCATCAATGGCAGGAAGGGAAGAGGGGAGGATAGAAGATAGGGCACAGGATTCATAACCCATTATAAGGAAGAATGGGGATTTTCTGGTAACAGAATAGGACAGTGATTATGCATAAATTCTGCATAGGAGACCTTTTCTGCCCAAGAACCTAGATTAGTGCCACAGAAGATTCAAAGATAAGTTTCGACTTCTTGGTTAACTTGCTCCATTTTCCCATCAGATTGCAGATGATAAGCAGTGGAAAGGGATAAGTTGTAGTTTGGAAGTTTCCCAAGTTTCTTAGCAAAGGAGGACATAAATTGAGGACCTCAATCAGAAATGATCTTATCATATAGACTGAAGTAAAGGTATACTTTGTGAAAGAAAAGAGCAGCAATGCCCTGAGTAGTGACAGTTTTCTTGGTAGAACAGGGAATCACCCCCTTTGTAAGCCCATGGTCAACCATGACCAATAAAAAATCAAAAGAGGCATTGGTGGAGGGAGGAAGGGCAGTAATAAGATCACAAGAAATCTGTTGGAAAGGGCGAGTAGCAGTGGACTGGATCAGGGAGAGAGGGGGGTAGAACGAATGGGTGTTGGTTTTATTCTGTTGACAAACAGTGCAACCTTCAACATAATGACAAATGTACTGAGCTAGACCAGGCCACCAAAAGTCAGTGGTGACAAGTTGGCGAGTTTTAAGATAACCAGGATGACTACCATGGAGTTCATGATCATGACAACAGGAAATGATAGAGCGTTGCAGAGACTCCTCAGAAGGGACATAAACATACCCTTTATAAGTAAGAATGCTGTTGACAAATTGCCAATTGCAAAGTCAGGAGTGAAAGATGGCAGGGATGTTGGGTTGGGTGGTAGTTTGGAGGTGTTCAAGAACCAATGGGTCTTTGAGAGAAGTAGAGGAAATTCAATTATGAAGTTGAGTATCGATGAGGTTTACAAAAAGAGAATCAGAAAGAAGGGTGACTGCTGTGTTATCTTGATTGTCAGAATAAAGATCTGGACAACAAGAAAGGGTGTCAGGACCACTGAGAAGTTTTCCAGTGATATGGATGATTTTAAGATCATAGTCAGTTAAATCAAGCAACCAGCAGGCTTGTCATCAATTCTGATTCTGAGCTTGGCAGAAGTAAGTCAGATTCTTATGATCTGTAAAAACCTGAACTGGGAATTGGGAACCATGGAGATAATAATGCCATGTCTTCAAAGCATGAATAACAGCAAGGAGTTCAGTTCTTTATCATAGATATTGTAGTTCCATTCAGCTGGACTAAACATTTGAGAATGATAGGAACAGGGGAGCCAATTGCCATTAACATCAGTTTGCATTAAGATGGCACCAGATGCGTATTTGGAAGCATCAGTAGCTATGGCAAAAGGTCAGGAGAGGTCAGGAAGACAAAGGATAGGTTTAGAAAGGAAAGACCTTTTTAGGGAGTCGAAAGATGATTGACAGGCAGGGGTCCAATCCCATGCATGGGGCTTCTTAGTGAAATCCAAGAAATGGCGTGTGATGGTATTATAGTCTGGAATAAAATGATGGTAAAAATTGGCAATTCCAAGAAAGGAGTGAACATTGAAAAGTTTCTCTGGGGTAGGCCAGTTGGCAATTCCTTCAAGTTTTACTGGATCCATAGCAAGTTGACCCTGCTTGACAATCATTCCAAGGTATTCGACTTCAGGGACATTGAATTGACACTTTTCTAGCTTGAGATGGAGGTTTAGTTCTTCCATCTGTTGGAGGACTTGACAAGTTTGTTCAATGTGGGTCTTTTCATCTGGAGAGAAAACCAAAAGGTCGTCCATATAGATAACCAACTATCCTTCGGCAATCATATCCCAAAAGAAGTTATGAGTTACAGAGACCAAAGAACATGACAGTTGGTTTAAAGAGTCCTTTATGCATAATGAAGGCAGCTTTCCATTGGTGTCCATCTTTGATTCAAACATTATTATACCCCCATTGAATGTCCATCTTAGTGAAGTGCTTGGCATCTTTCATCTTGTTGATCAGATCACCAATCAATGGAAGGGAATAAGCATCATGGATAGTGTGCTCATTCAGATATCAGTAATCTTGACATGGATGAAGTTTGCCATCCTTCTTCTTGACAAAGAAAAAAGGGGATGCTTGTGGGAAGTTGGAAGGACAAACCTTTCCAGAGGCTAGGTTTTTCTCAAGAAATTCATTGGTTGCTTTTCATTCATTAGGGGTGAAGGAGTATAGCTTCCCGATTTTTGGAGCAAATAAATCATCAATATTGATCTTGTGATTATAAAGACGGGATGGTGGTATGTGATTTGT
The DNA here is from genome assembly GCA_038092535.1 of Xerocomus subilludens. Lineage (NCBI taxonomy): Eukaryota > Fungi > Basidiomycota > Agaricomycetes > Boletales > Boletaceae > Xerocomus > Xerocomus subilludens. Next base: position 2,006 of record JBBPQO010000316.1, on the reverse strand, counting down.
AGCTTCTTTCAAAAATATGGAAGAAAAGTCAGAATATTTGGAGGGAAGGGTAGGCTTTGGTTTTGCAGCCTTGGTTGCCATAGCTAACTCAGTAGACAACATAAGTTTTCTGACGACTGGCAAATTGAAGAGGAAACATTTGCAATCCCCTCAGATTATCCAAAAGGCCAGCCTGTTCTCTCAGGCTGCCATAATATACTTTTCCTCAGTTCTTGCCCCCATATAATCATAGAGCTTTTCATCAACAATAGCATAGGTATTGATGTGCTAAACCTTCTTCCATGGATAGGAGAATCTCAGATAATGAGAGTCATGTCATTGGATATCAGAAGCATGAGTGGAATAAAGCCAGAGATTCAGAGAGAGAAAGGGTCTGTCAAATCCAATCAATAGTTGGATTAGTGGTTTGAAGCCAGGGTAGCCCCAGGATAATGTTTTGCTTTCCACAAGACATGACATAGAAGACATTCTTTTGAGCAATCCCTTCAATGTTGGTGAAAAGAATAATGGATTTCTCCATTCCTGTTTGATGATTGGTCTATGTTCTGGACCTTGATTGGAATTTTAAGCTTGGTGGTTGGAAGACCATACTTCTTTACAAATTGCCAGTAAATGCAGGAGATATCTGCACCACTGTCAATGAGTGCATGGGTGTCGATGACTTAAAAGTGTACAATGAGGTGATCAGTTGAATTGGATTTCTCATTGCTTTAGGAGAAGAGGATACAATTACAGGGGCACATGTTATGGAAGGGGAAGGAGAGCTTTGCATTGAATGAAGCCCTCCATTTAAAAACCCTGGTTATCAAGGGAGAAGGAGATATGGGCTACTCCAGTGGGTTCATTGTCATTATCACTGATCTCTTGGAGGGCAGGAAGGTCGTCCTCTTTCTTGACTTGTTGGACCTTGAATGGTTTCAAAGACATAACAGGTTGATTAGGGAAGGTTGGACACTTGCTGCTAATATGTCCTCCCTTTCAACAATGGAAGCAAAGACCTTCTGTCATACATCTCTTTTGCTCTTTGGGGGTAAGCTTTGAAATGTGGATGGAATCCACATCCATAGCATTAGGGTCCTTAGACCTTCCTGCTGGAGGTATATAAAGTTGGGGAGAGGAGGTTGTGTTCTTCTTGGAGGGAGGGTGACAAGAGGTAATTTGCTTCCAACAATTCCACTGTGACTGGAAGTTCTCTGCTTTGATGTACCACTCCTTGATGGTAGCAGGAATAGTGTCCATAGAGTAAATTTGCTTCATGAGGGCCAGGTTCAACCCTTTGGAGAAGAGATGGACCAGAACAGTTTGATCAGTTATCCCACTTTGGTGGGCTGCAAGTTTGAACTGATTGATATATTCAAGAACATCCATTCCATGTTGGGCAAGGGACTGAAGAGTGGCAAGGGCTTTACCCTTGAGGTTGGTGGTCAAAAATGTTTTCTTCAACTCCTTAATAAAGGCATCATAGGTTCCATAGGTCTGGTTGGTGACCGCTTGGTCAATAAAAGAAGTTGCCCATCCAAAAGCAGCTTCTTTATTCATATATGAAAGCACAAAGGCAATGTTCCTCTCGTCAGAGTTATAGATATGATTGTTAATGGAAAGATACAATCCAATGGATGAGAACCATTCTTGGAAAGAATCTTCTGATCCATTGAACTCTTTGGGGGTACCAAGGTTAAGTTGCTTGATAAGGGTAAAAGTGGACATGAAGGTAGATGATGAGGTGGAGGTAGGTGAAGGTGATGAAGACAATGAAGATGGTGGAAGAGAGGGAAGTTGGAGAGGTGGTGGACGAGGTGGATAAGGTGGAAGATGAGGTTTCTTTGGTGTTTGAGGGGTCCCCTGATAAGGGTTAACCCAAGGTGACAAAGACAAAGAAGACAAAGTGATAACAGGGAGGGTCTACAACAAAGGTAGCCCTAACAAGGTTAACTTGATCGTTTGTTACACCTGGCCCAGATAAGGACAAGTGTAGCCCTTGAAGGTCGAGTGTCAAGAATTGAAAG